>JAXGGA010002832.1:0-113690 GCA_038373865.1 Uloborus plumipes
TGATAGAGGTAATTATTAAAATTTAACAGATTTCCTCCACGTTGAGATTTTAACATCGTAAATTGCGAACTATACTTGGAGTCGCCATTTTGGAAAACGTGTTAAACGATCACAAAAAACACATTTGTCATTTTTACTTAGTTAGGAAAGCAACCCTGTATTATTTACAGGGGTTCGAGTTTTAAGTCGCCAGATCTCGCCAATTTTACTTTTTTCACTATCTTCTTTTGGCACAAAGAAAGATAAGGCTCAGTATTCCAAGTCTCCATCCACCCCAACCCATTGCCCCCTACAGGCAGGTGAACAATAGTGGCAGCTTCTAATCCCCTATTATCCCCTGGGGGCGATGGCAGTGTGGATATCACCAAAATTTCAAGGCTCCACTTCATCCGATGAAAATTTGAAATCAATTACCAGATTCCTCCCGAACTGACGTATGTTTCAAAACAATTGCTAAAAATCTGACGAATAATGATTTTCATTCATTCATTAATTACTCAGGCCTACGATGAATCCGGGGATAAATTTTGGTATCCTCAACGGCTCCCCGAGAATATTTATACGAAAAATCAGCATCACAGACCCCCGAGAGGTTAAGATACGGTTCATAAATACGAGGGGGGATGAGCGGGGGTCCAATGGGACCTTATACCCACCCTTGCTGCAAAAGGAGTGGGTATGCAAGCAAAATATGAGCTCAATCTGAGTTTCCGTCTGGCCTGTATAGCTTCGTCAAAGGAGAACACGTTGAATGGGGGAAAATAGCGACTTTATAACTTGTATTGCCCCTCCCCTGATGGTTAGAGAATTTTGCTTTAGTGCAATTCGTCAGGGGTCACTGGAGATTGAGTATGCCAAAAATAAACCCCGGGGATCTTCATGGGCGAAGATACAGAGGGGTGAAAACCTCGACTTTGTCAAGTCCTTAGTTAGTAGCGAATTCAACATTTTTCTTGATCACGGACACAAAAGCTTTCTTGGTGGACGGAGATTTTGAAATTGTGGGGTCAGGATATATTTCACGATTATTTTTGGCGCCATCTGTGAGAATGGAAGTTGATAAAAGCTAAATTGATTTCTGAAGAGGAACGTGGCTTAATTTGTAGTGCATTTGTCGTTTTCGGATTTTAAACGAAAATGAGTCCAGAACCGATTTTCTGCTAGATTAGGCAGAGTAGACTCAAGATGGTGTATTTACTGTCCTTTAAAATAAAATATCAGTATTTTTTATTTCCTATAACAAAGTTTTTTTTTTTTTCTAAATTTAAAAAATGTTTTATCCGTTTCATTTAAATGAGATGGGTTAAAAGATCCAAGCAGGTCAGTCACTTAAGGGGATTAAGGGGGAGGGGGGTCAGTTGCCCTGATTTAGAAAAATGAGTGTTTTTACGCATAAAAGCTCACGGTTTTTGTTTTCGGAGGAAATTTGCATTGACTGTATACCTTCTTTGATCCCCTCCTCTAGAAAAAAAAAATCAAAATATTGACCAAGATCCAAAGTCAATTACTGAGCTCCGTTCAATTATTTTATTCGTCATCTCATGAAATAAACTGAAAAACATAAAACAATATAAAAAGCAGAGGATGGGGTGACCATCGTCCCCAAACGCCAGCCCTTTCCTTCCCATAGAGAAATATGTATCCCTAATCTCCCACCTCCCCCAAAATTTCAATAGCACTACATTAGTTGGGCACCCTTGTAAAAATGAGCATTTCTACATGAACTTCATTTTATCGTTTTTGAAAGGCTCTTTTTAGAGGTTTTAGTTAAGTTCTCATGGTTAAGGAGAGTTAGAGTGCTTTTTTTGACAGGGACGCTAAATGAATTTTCAGCGGGTGGAAAATCTCAATTTGGCGAAAAGAACTCTCAAGTTTTGCCAATTGATAACGACAGGTATGCTTAAGTATGAGTACATCTAAGGAAAGGGGATGTTCAGGCATTTAAAAATTGTGATATTGTGGTGCATATTTCCAAATTTGCCGAATCGGGAACTTTTTCGGGAGCTAACAGTGATCTCTAATTGCTCGTGCTTTAAAAATTTCAATTATTTTAACGTTTGCAAGGTGTATAATTAAAGTAAAAGTTCCATTTTTAAAGATTATTTCTCTTCTTACTTCCTCTGTCATCAATTTTAGACTTTGCTTCCGATTGCCGGGTTAAATTCAGCCCGGCGAAATGTACGACACTTCCGCTTTCATCGGCGCAGAGCTCTTGAAGTCTTATGAACATAACGAAGATGTGTCTTCACTGGTCTTGTGGTCAAAGCGCTTGCATTGCTCTGTACCCGGCTCGGGTTCGATACTATCGCGTGTGATTAAAATAACTTTAGAATTTGTGCAAAATTGATTTGTAGTGAGAAAGGATAAACACGACAAAAACCGAATACAATCGTCGCTCGATATAACGACCTCCTCCGTCCCACAGAAAAAGGTCTTAAAACGAGTAGTCGCTATAAGATGTAGATTTTTTTTTTTTTTTTAATACAGATGCATCATGCATGTTAATAACTTTTATTAAAACTGCCGGTTTTTAAAGATTTTAACTAAGTACTCGTTTTATTTTAGTGGAAAAAATTATATTAGTGCAAAATACTATGGCAAAATATTAAACAGAGTTTAAACTAGAAAATATAGGGAAGAATTATTGTTTTCTTACAATTTTTTTATTTCATGAACAAAAAATGAATTTTCGCTTTTTGGGAAACAATTTTCCATTTCATTAGTGTCCTTTTTTTTTTTTTTTTTTTTGGCCTTGCGAAAAAAAAATTTAAATTCCTTCTACAATTAGAAACAATTTTTACACTAGCAGCTATCGTTACGGCCTTCATCTAAACATGATACATTAAGTTCTTCCCTCTCTTATTTAAAGTTATACTGAATACTAAAGACTCCATGAACTTTGTAAGTAAACAATAATCAAAGTTGTTTCTGTTTGGAAAAAAGGCAGAAATATTGTCCACTGAATTTGGTTGCGAAATTGGTCTGAATGATACAGAAAGGTCGTCATGACGAAAGCAAGTTAACAAAGTAGGGGAATGTGGGGCAAAGTGAAATGGCAAAATATTTTCCCAGCTTGCAGCGCTAACTATCTAGCAATATTTTAACAAAATCCCTAGACACAGTTAATTCCTGTCAACAAATAGATCGATCTAAAGATCAACGAAAAAAGTGTACAAGTCCTTTTCAAAATTTGATACACTTATTGTAATATTCGTGGTTTTTCAAAAATATTTTTTGTTATGATACAATTATAATTTTTTTGTAATTATCATTTTAAGTATTAATTGAGCTCTACTGGTGTCCAGTGCAATACTTATTTAGTTTATATTAAGCAAATTTTGATTGTAAATGTGCAATGTAATTTGTCAAGTGCACGAGAGGCAAAGTGGATGGAGCAAAGTGAAATAGTTAATTTCGTTTACTTATGCATTAATTTTTTAATCACCCTTACGTATTTCTTTATTTATTAATTAATTTACATTCGTTTGGCTATTAATTCACTCATTTATTCATTCGTTCACTGATTTTCTTATTCGCTCTCTATTTTATTCAATCATTTGTTTTTCTCGTATATTAATGAGCTCATTTATTGTTTATTTATTTATTTGTTTATTTTTCATTAGGGTCATTCCATGAAAATGTCAACCTCAGCCGAAGAAAAAAAAATACCGAAGTAAAAAAGTATCAAAAAATAAATGAATAAATACATAAAAAAAATGATATAACATAAGAAGTTTAAAAAATTGAAAAAGTATTGTAATTATCACTGAGATTAGCCGTAATAAATAGTTTGTAGTGTGTCTATACTGCTTATTATTCGATGGTTACTTTAGTCACGTTACGTTAGTCACACTCCATCTTGAGTAAAAGTGACACTGAAGACTAGAAAAAATTCAGATTTGATAAATGTGTTATGTTTTTAAAAGCCAATTTTACACATTTTTTAAATATATCATTCAATTTTTAACACTTGTTTAACTTTGAGAAATTTTTGCCTCACAACATGAGCATTAATTTTCAGGGTTGCAAAAATGTTACGTTAGTCACTGCTATTTTGGTTGAAAAAATATCTACTGCCAGTAATTTTGTTTTAAATTCTTAGCAGAAATGATACATAGATACCAAGTACATTGTAAATCCACCAGCATAACTAAAAAATATTTTTAATCCTTTAAGTTACAAGTAAACACAGTTACAAAATCAGCTCTGAATGTTACGTTAGTCACTATGGAATGACCCATTAATAAGTCATTTATTCGTTTATTTACACATCCATTTGATGAAAATCACTGTTAACCATAAAATGGAAAAATTTTCACGGTAAAAATATTGCATTTTTCACTTTGTCCCATGGTTTTAAGGTGGAAAATTTCTACCTTTTTTGAAGGTGAAAAATAACTGCCAAAAATTAAAAATATTTCAACGCAAGTTGTCATGCAAAATACATTATTCAATCTTTATATACAGTAATTTTCAGAACAAAGTTTCAATGCATTCATTTTGAAATAGGTCAGTTATTTTAACTATTTCACTTTGCTCCACATTCCCCTAAATAAGGATACAGTTATAGCCTGTTTCACTGGTCGTTATAATGGGATGGTCTCTATTATGTGTGGTCGCTATAACAAGCGTCGACTGTAATTGAAAGTAATCTTTAAATACTTATAAGGCGTAAGAGTTGCTCAAAAGCTCAAGCAGAGTTACAGAAGTTGGTGGTAAAGTAAGCCATTCTCCTTTTGTGTGTAATTCATTTATATCAAAACGGTATTGAATGCCTATTTCTTTTACAACAAGAAAGGTATAACAGTTAAATATAGCACAAACATTTCAAAAGTTCACCTCAATTAAATTTTAAAACGAAAAAACTTTGAAATAAAATGTAAAAAAGGTTTTAAATTTAAAAAATATTTCTATCAGCTTGATTCACACCAGAAAGTATAAAATAAAATATAAAAATAATTTCCTGATGACAACTGTCAAAAATGTCAGTTGATCTAATTATATCTTTATATGATGATTAATTCTAAATCAGCAAATAAAATTTAAATTAAAAATTTGAGGGACGTAATGGGCGGTATACAATTTACTGTGAATAGCTTTAAATGTACCGCCTATCTCGTCTCTAAAATTTAATTAAATTTTATTGGCTGCTTTAGAATTAATCAACATATAAAGATATTAGATCAACTGAAACAGTTGACAGATGTTATCAGGGCCCGATTAACCAGTGAAGTTAGAGGAAGCTCCGTCTCATTTTGAGATCCCCTGCTTTTTGAGGCAGAGGCGGGGGGAGGGGGGGGATTTCTATTCTCACGAGACATTCAAAAACGAATCTCGCTAAGGGTACATATCATTTCTAAGAGCTGCCCAAGCAGAATTCAGATTAAGGTATGTCCCCTTCCTTTACTAATATGTAAAAGTTACATTTACACATGCATACATAATACACATTGCCATTCTATGATTTGATGTTAAATTAGATTTATTATTTCACAGAATTAATAAAACATAATACAAGTACGTTGTAAACAAGTTGGGTCAAATCCCACATTTAAAAATAGCTTGTGGTGGAATCAATGATTTATGAAATGTGTCTTCACTTTCCAGAAAATTTTTATTGAAACAGTTCTAATGTTTAAAATTACCTTTAGATTTGCATTTAAAAGCAGAAACTAGAATTTAAATCACATTCAGTCATTTTTGGGGCCCCTGGAAATTTTAGGGTAAGCTCAAGCTTCCAGTGCCTTTTGGGTAATCAGGCCCTGGATGTTATCAAGAAATCATATATTTATTTTATTTCATACTTTTTAGTGCGAATCAAGTTAATAGAAAGTCTTTAAATTTAAAAGCAGTTTTTATATTTTTTTACTGTATTATTGTATTAGCTTCAGCCTGTTGAGCCGCTTGGGGGAGTTCTCTGACCTCATACCCAAAATTTTCTGTAAACTTTGTCTGATAATTCAGAAAATTCAGAGACAGTATTGCATTAGAGTTATTTTTTGTGTCTAATGTCCCTTCTCCTAAGATGTGTATGAATGTGTACTATTTTCAGGTCTGTCATTTCGACCTGTTTCAAGGGGACGTACGAAAGGTGAATACCCCCTGAAAAAAAGAAAAAAAAAGTGAAAACTATGCCCACTTACATGCAAATACATTCGTTCACTAAAGCCGGGGGGGGGGGTTGACCCCTGACCCCCTCTAAATGACGGGTCTGCCCCCATTTAAAAATTTAAATTTGGAGTGCCAACACGCACATCAAAAAATTTGAGTGAATCTTGTACATTCGCGAACAAAAGCAATCTTTTAACCCCTTAAGAAATTTATAATAAGAGAAACTTTAAAAAGAGAAAATTTTAATGAAAGTTCACTCTTAATGACTTTCTTCTGCAACACTAATCAACTCATAAAAAGAAACAATCGTATAACCAAGAAAAGTTTCCACAGTCCCGTTTCATCAACTAAATAATTGCGATAGTAATGAGCATTTTATTCGTGAATTTCAACTTAAAAAGGGCTTTCTGAGTAAAGTTTCATGTCATAAATCTACTTATATAAAAAAAACGAGTATGTTTCTATGTCCTGCTTCTTTCTCCTGAACACCATTGAACTAAAAGTCGAACCATCAGGTATCGATAGATTCGTAATTTTTCAGGCTTTATTAGTTATTATTTACATAAGGTTTGTTAAATGGTTTCTGAAGAAATGAGAAAAATCTTCAAATTTTTGCTCAAATTTAAAGTGATTAGTCCTAAATAATTAAATATGAAACCCATTGTCATAAAACATGGTTGATATGAAACAGTAATAATAACGATAATGAGAATTGAAGGCCTTGGAGGATGAAGGGGCTATGTTACATTAAAAAAAAAATGAACACTCTGGGCAATGGTAGGCAATGGATACATGTAAGCATATAAAACTTGGTACATCGAAAAGTAGATGTCATTAGACCAATTTCATTCGCACGCTAACTACAAAGAAACAGGTCTTTGCCTATCAAATTAAATTTTCAAACAGGTTTCCTCAAAACATATCTGTAAATCAGTTGCGGCTTAAAAAAAAAAGCTTTCCTCTGAGAGAAAAAAACAACTTAACTTCTGTATTCGAACTATTCATGAAAAGTACTGATCAAAAGATGGCAGCACGAACTTATTATCGGGTCTTCTTTGGGGAGCCGCGCAAAAGACGAAGTGTTGGGACATCGATGGTTGGGACTTGCAAACTAGTTTTTTTTTTTTCAATAAAATCTAAACCATTAGTCCTAAAATCCTGGTTATTGTCTCTATTACTAGGGGATTTTATTCTCTTTAAGTCTAACTACATTCAAAATTTTAAAAGAAATGATTGAGCATTTTTCAGAATTTTTCAACTCAACCTGCAGCGTACATCCTCAAAATTGAAAGGAAAAAATAAATCATTAAAATGCAAATTGTATAAGTTATTTTAAAAAATTTGTAGAAATTTAGTTAACTTAATGCAAATTGTATAAGTTATTTTAAAAAAATTGTTGAAATTTAGTTAACTTAATGCAAATTGTATAAGTTATTTTTAAAAATTTGTTGAAATTTAGTTAATTTTTCAAAGCAAAAATAGTAACAAAATCAGAAATATATAATATCTTCTTTGGGTGGGCAAAAATATCATTAAGCCACTCCACAACACTTTGTAATTATAGTATTCGTCATGGAGTATTCGTAGTTGTTTGCTTTATAAATCTTCAAGCAACTAGTTTGGGACACAACCCTTGAGGACTTAAGGGAGAATGGTTCTACCTTCGGTTTCCAGCGTAGCAACAACCATGAATTTGAGACAGAGATACAATTTTTAATAGCCACATGTCACATCAAATCAGTTTCCAAGTTAACTTCTTATCTTACTTTCTATCTTTATATAAATAAAGATGACGGTGTTCGTTTGTTTGTTTGTACGTTTGTAACTGCTGGCCAGAAGCCCCCACAGCACCCACAGACCTGAAACCCAAAAATTCGAACGTATCCCCGTGTGATGCACCTCGAAAGCCAAATTCTAAATTTCGAATTAGTTATTTTTAAATTAATTAATTAGTCTCATTGTTGGTGTATCCGCCATAATTGAGGGGGGAAAACCTTCCCCCACCCCAAAACATTATATATTGATGGAAAGGTTTTTTTTTTTTCTGAAATAGAAAAGTTTTAGCACGTTTCTGTCCGTTAATTAGAACGGGAGATATTAATTAATCAAATTTAGTCAAATTTCAAGGCCTAACTCTGTACGCAAAACTGAAACACTAGAGCCATTTTCCAGATCAGCTGCTCTTTTGTCCCTGAAGTTACTTTGCGGTTTAAATTTGCGTATAGATTTAGGCCTTGAAAATTTATTGAATTTGAATAATTAATATATCCTGTTTCTTTCTTAACTTTCTGTCTTTTTGATTTATTTGGCGAATTGATTTAAACTTTAACATGACTTTAAGTGGAGTTTAAAAGATGGAGCGCATTTGAACTAAAGGATATAATAATTTTAGTTCAGAGGGGTCGGAGGGAATTTAAATTTATTCAGTTGAATTCCTCAAAATTTGGTGTTACCAAAAATGTCAGAATGGAACTATTATTGTTAAAAAATTAGTGATGGCTATTCAGTTACTCTTCGTATTTGGCGTCGTAAAGTTTGGCAATAGTCGGGAAATTTACTAAACCTCCCAGCCAGTGAAACACTACTTTCTCCAAATCAAAGAAAAAGAAAACGCTCTGGTAAGGAACAGCAGTTGTTCGCAGTCTAAAGAGTATTTTATTGCATAGTTAAAACGCCGCCATCCAGTAGCGGATCACCCAATAGGCGCATGAGGCGCGAGCCTGGGGCCTCAGAAAGACAGGGGGCCTCGAAAAAATGGAATGTCACATTCTTAAAACTAAAAATTATCAATTTGAGGAATTGCTAATAACGAAAGTCACGAACTTGATTGGAAAATTATCAAAACCCACGGAAATTGACAGTTAGCCAAAGCCAATAGGATTGATTGGTGATTTCTCCCAATAAGGCCCTGCATTTAAGCTGAGCCCAACTAATTAATAATGAGGCCCAAAGCCCACAATAATTTGAAGCCCGTCTGAAAATTCAGTGGCAGAATGCAGCGTGACTAGGGGCCCCGTTAAATACATTTTTAAGGGCCCCCTTTGTCCATCTCAGCACTATGTAAATCATTTATCATGCACATCTTTGAACCCTCTTAGGGGCCTCTATGGTCATGGAGGCTCTCACAGTTGCAATATGGTAAATCCGTTACCGGTAGAATGAATAAAGATTCTCGTTCAAGGAAGTTTTTATTTTTCCAATTAATAAATAGTTCATTTTTTATTTTTCTTAAAAATACTCATATTGTTTGCATAACTTTAATGCTGTGCATAATCCTTTAAAATTTGAGACCTCTTAGAAAGATAGCACCCAAGCCCAAGCCTAGTTGGCAGCGTCACATATTCAAAACCAACAATTTTTGGATTTGAGGAGTTGCCATGGAAAGTCATGAGTTTTATGCTCAAAATTCATGGAAAGTGACAGTTAGATGAGGATTATAGGCTCGGGCTGAAGCCAATAGGACGACTGCTCAAGATAGTGCCCTGCATCCAAGCAGGGCTTGAATTACTGATACTAGGGACCACCGTAATTTGGAGACCCCTAAAGATTCAATGGCAGAATGCGGTGATTGATTTACAGGTTTGGGGGTCTGTCAAAATACATTTTTGAAGGCCCCTTTGTACATCTCAGCAATATGTAAATCATTTATTATGTACATTTCTGAATCCCCTTCGGGGCTTCTATGGTCATGGAGCCCCTACGGTTGCAAGAATCAATAAAAATTCTCGTTTAAGGAAATTTTTTTTCCAATTAATATATCGTTATTTTTTTTAATTATTTTACCTTAAAATATACACGTACTGTTCCCATAGCTTTTATGATGTGCTATGCCTTTAAAAAAATTAAGGCCCCTTAGAAAGATGGGGCCCCAGGAATAGGTCTAGGGCCCAACTTTCTAAGGGAGAGGAATTTTTCTTTGGGTGGTTCCATCTTTAGTTCTTTTAAAGGAAAGATAATTACGGGAATAAAAATACATATTCAGTATATTTTAAATTAACATACATGCGATTAATAGTTTGTGCAAAAAAATACAATTTTCAACAAAAGTTTTTAATATAATCCAATTGCATGGAATTTTGCTTAAAAGTTGTTGCGTTGTGAATGAGTGCCTTCAAGAGATTATTCGGGCCCAGCCGGAGTCCTGTAACTTCAAACAGCTTTCGCTCTCGGGCTTATAGTAAGATATTCGTTCTTCAATCTTATACAAATAAAACGTTAACAAACAAAAGTATTAGGGATAGAGATGAAAATGGTCGGAAAAAAACCGGAAATTTTCGGAAAAAAACCGGTTTTTTTCCGTTTTTTTCCGAGGAGGTTTATTTCCATTCCGGAAAAATTGAAATTTTCCATTTAATTTTTAAGAAAGAAATGACTAGAAAATCTTTTGTTTGTAAAATTGTTAGAAGCGTTAATTTATTGAATCCTGCATTTTTGTTTTTCATTTAAATCCCCTCAACATCTTGATGCAAAAGCATATAGCCATTATTTTCTTTTTTTTCCCTTATTTAATTACATTGCAGGTATCAAAGAGCATTTTTTTAATCGTGTACAAAATACTAGTTTTTTTGGATAATTATGAAATTTAGATACTGAAATTGTGCTAAAATGTTCAATTTCTGGTCATACTCCCCGATAATTTTCAGCTTGGAAAGCAGAACGAAAGATGAATAAAATTAATCCAGTTTTTAAGGAAATACTTGAATATTGGCCATTTTATAAACATTACGTTCTCAACTCTAGGACAGCACAATTTTTAATTGAAAATGTTAAAGCAATAGTAAATAAGTACAGAAATTTATGTTAAAAACACATTTTAATATTTTGTAATAAGTGAACCACTGCTCAATTAGGTAAAAAAATAATTCTAATTAAATTCCAACTTTTGTAAACACAACAGATTTTATAATTGGCCTACTATTAGTGTATTTTTGATATTAAAAGTAGATAAATTATTTCTTATGAAAAATTACATATCGCAACTGAAAGGTAAAATTATTTCATTATTGACAAGTGCTCATGCACAGAAATTTTCCTTTATTAATATGAATTCTTTCATACAAAATGCATTACCTCACTTTTTAACTGATTTTCTTTATGTACTCCCTCTACTTTGTGTATGTATAAAATAAACTGTCACATACATATTTAATTTTATATCATAGATTTATCAATTTTCTGTTTAAAATTGTTAATTTCCTTTTGGTATTTAGATATTTTCCAAAATTGTATATTAATATGCAATATTACTAACATTATGACAGCATATTTACAAAAAAATTAATAACTTAATTTAAATAGCTTACATATCTTTCAAACATCTTTATATGTCTTACAATTCAGAGTTTAAATTATACTAAGATAATAATTATTAAAGTTCTGTGTATTAAAAGTAGCACAAAATATAAAATAAATAACTAAATAATAATAAAAAACTATATTAAAGTAAGTACACTTACCTTTATTGCAAATTCCAAGCAGAATTCAACGCTATCAACTATTAAAACTCTCTCAACACAACAACTCTACACAGAAACTTCTTTAACAAAACCAACGTCCTTTTAGTGAAGAACTAATTTTACTCTTTCATGAAATGAATAATCATGACTTCAGCCACAAAACGAGGTATCCGCTGACTATGCGAACTAAATGTATATTGCCATGCTTGCTAAGCACATAGTAGAATCTACAATTGAGCTCAAACTGAGATATAACATTTTAAAGAGCTGCGCCTCCATATATTTTGTTGTGATGACTTTTTATTCAGCAGATTAAAAAAAAAAAGTTTCCAATCACAAATGACTACAAACTATTTTATTAATAACACATACGAAACAGAGAGCAACCTCTGGTTAATAACTCTGGTTTTGTTGAAAAGTTGGGATACGACTATTGTGCTTAGCAAGGCAGTGCAGTAAGTTGAAACTCCAGTTTAAATTTTGTTCAGGTTTAGAAACCATTACACAGTTTATAGTTTTCTATTAGAAAGGTTAAAAAAAAAGTCATTTAATTTTTATTTGGATTTAGATTGGGTGGGGAAAAACCAGAACTCAATAGTTTTCATTTTTAGATAGTGAGATTATATTGCAAGGGAGAAAAATCATTCTGATTTTTCTTTCAAACACTATTATTGATGTTTGAAAGAATCTACTTATTATTTTAAGTTTTAAAGACAGTCTAAAATAGAAAATTTAATTGTAAGGGTTAGACACATTTTATCCAATATTAACAGTGAAATGACGATATGATTCATTTGTGGGGTTTGACCAAGAAAGCTTTGAATCATAAAACAGAAAGGCTATTTTTTTCCTTTTAAAACCTACCTAATTATGCGTATTTCTGCCATCAGGAAAAATAGTATGTGTTGATTGCATATATTTTTAATGATTAACCTTTTAAATGGTCCCAGAAAAACAAAACTATTAAAAAACGCTCTTTTTAATTGTAAAAAAGTCAATTTTTCATTTTTTTCCAATTTTTCCGGAAAAAAACAGGAAAAAAACCGGTTTTTTTCCATCACTTCAAAATTTCCGGAAATTTTACATCTCTAATTAGGGAAGAAAAGCGTGAGAGCAGTTTTTTTTAAATGACCGGATTGCTTTGTTGGGGAAGAGTTTTAGGAATGACATATATCACTTTATCTCCCACACATCCTTTCTTGGATACCTCCCGAGCTTGAGGCCCTGCGAGCTATATCTGTTCGGCTGGGGGCAATTGAATGGTCAGAGAAAATAGAGGCAAATCCCCGTGGTGCTTGAAAGTCCATTAAGAGGCAAAAGTCATAAAACGTCTTTCTTCTGATGAGTGGTTGAAAGGTTGACGGTTGACAAATTGCTACAATTCTGGAAGGAGTATTGTAAATAGTCATGGGAATTATCCTACGTTAGATAATAGATATTACTGGTAAAAGTTAAGATTAGCTGCATTTTATTCTGTTCCCACATCACAGGGTGGTCCAAACTTTTAAGGGGATGCGCCGTAGGGTGAACGAAACTTGCGTTATCTTACGTGGGAATCTCAGGCCCAGTGGGGAATCTTGTAAAACCGTGTGACAATTAACAATTCAAGCTAGCTGGTAGTCTCCAGGAATAAGAGATCAGTATTGGATGGCACTGTTTATTTTTTTTTTCTTTTCTCTTCTTTTTAGTCCTTTTCCAATTGGCGTCAAGAGAGTGTCTTCAACACCTTTTGCCTTAGTTAAAGAGCCTTCTTTACGTGTGTATATTTTCGTGATGATTGCAGCTCAGCTACCGACGTGCTTTTTGCGTAAAAACTTTAAACGGAAATTAGTATAAATATAATATAAAAATACCCGAAAGCCATAAAAAATCTGGTACGTTTTGCAGCAAACGAAATCAAAGAATGAAAAACGAATGAAGTAAAAAACTTATGTCGATCCTGCTGAGAAAACTGGACCTTATGTCTTAGTTGTCCAAAATTGTTGACTTTGTGTCTGTCGGACCTTATGACCCTTGGATTTTATGTCTGTTGAAGCTTCTTAAGTCTGCCGGACCTTATGTCTGTAGGACCTTTTGAACGTGGATCTTCAGTCCGTGGACCTTGGACTTGGACCCTTGGTTTCGGACGTTTTATCCGAGTAACGTGAAAAACAAAACAAGGTTATATAAAGTTTTTTTTTGTATCAAGTACTCCTGCTCTATCAAGCTGCGAAGGAAACAAGCTACAATCAGAATAGGTGAGAAAAGAAAATAAATACATATTTCACTTTATTGTTTTTCAATTTACGAATTATCTTAACGTTATTAATTTCAGTCCGCCAGTGGGGATATAAGTTTCTCAAAATTGAAAATAGTAATAAATTATCTCAGTTCTCTAAACAGGAAAGACTATGTATTCTAGCCACTTTGTCTATTGAAAAAGACATCTTGTCTAATATCGATACGGACATCATTTTGAAAGATTTTGAAGAAATTAAAGCAAGAAGACTGGTTTTATAAGAACATTTTGTAAAACTTTTTATTTTACTATGATGTTGCACAAGGGGGTGTTTTAAGAATGATATTTTACCCTAATTTACTATTTTTAAATTATTAGTTTTATAATATACTGCTATTTTTATTTTTTACAATTACTGATTTTAATTTTAAAATTATTATAGCAATGCAAATAAATATTCCAGTTCATTTGAAAAAAAAATACTTTTGTCTCAGTCAATCATGTGTGATTGAAAAAAAAAAAAAAAACAGGGGGTGTGGCAGGGGGAGCCAAATAATTCTTTGCTTGTGCGAAATTTTTAGGTCGGGCCGACCCTGTTTAATACTAAATCTAGTTTTAGCTTTTTTTCGAAAGAAATATTATGTCCGCACCTTACATTCTTTCATATTTGATTCTGACTTATTTTGAGAATCTATTTACAGCAAAAATGAATCTGTCTCTTAAGTCTGTGCATATAACTAAAATTACTACTATTAAAATCTGTCCGCGTCTGTCTATCTGTCTGTCTGTCTGTCTGTCCGTCTGAAGCTTGAACTCCTCAAAAACCGCTGAGCGTAAAGAATCAAACATAATACCATTCGATTCGAAATTTTCTAAGGAAGACAATAAGACCAACCGCGTAATTGTACGACGTTAATTAGCTGAGATATTAATTAAAACGTTAATTAAATTCTTTGCACTTTTAAAATTCCAAGACATTTATTTCTTTCCGTTGCCATTTTAAATTAAAGCGTTAATTAAATTATTGCACTATTTAAAATTCCAAGACATTTATTTCTTTCCGTTGCCATTTTAAATTAAAGCGTTAATTAAATTATTGCACTATTTAAAATTCCAACACTTTTATTTCTTACCGTTGCCATTTTGAATTAAAACGTTAATTAAATTATTGCACTATTTAAAATTCCTAGACTTTTATTTCTTACCGTTGCCATTTTAAATTAAAACGTTAATTAAATTACTGAACTATTTAAAATTCCAAGATATTTTTTTCTTGCCGTTGCCATTTTGAATTAGAACGTTAATTAAATTATTGAACTATTTAAAATTCTAAGACATTATTTCTTACCGTTGCCATTTTGAATAAAAACGTTAATTAAATTATTGAACATTTAGAATTCCAAGACATTAATTTCTTACCGTTGCCATTTTGAGTTGAAACGTTAATTAAATTATTGAACTATTTTAAATTCCAAGATATTTATTTATTTCCGTTGCGATTTCAAATTAAAACGTTAATTAAATTGAACTTTTTAAAATGAAAGAGTATTATTTTTTTCCATTGTCATTTTGAATACGTGTTATAACAAAGTTCTAACAATTGTTTTTATTCTAATTATTAATGACATATTTTTACTCTGGTACCATTTTGAAAATGTGTTTTTAAATAAAATTGCAATTGCTGTTTTTAGAAGGGACTTTTTTTGGCTGCGATCCGAATATTAAAAGATCTTTTTCGTTTAGAATTTTGCAATTAATTTTGCAGGAAGAAAACGGTTTGGAAATAATTGTTTTTGGAAAGGAATTTTATTTGTTATTAAGGGAGAGTGCTAAGTTTGCGCTACTTGACACCGTCTTTATTTTTGAGGAAGCATGTGCAAATAATTCGATTGATTCTTTGATGCAGGAAAGCATTTTAGCGAGCCGCTTTAGCGGGGAGTAGTTTGTTAAACTTTTTCTTGGTACTTTAAAGGCGAGCCGCCTTGGCGGCGAGTAGGTGATTGAAACTTTTCTCGCGACTGTAAAGGCGAGCCACCTTGACGGCGAGTAGACTGTTCAAACTTTCCTCATTACTTTAAAGGCGAGCCGCCTTGGTGGCGAGTAGTTTGTTGAAATTTTCCTCGCTACTTTAAAGGCGAGCCGCCTTGGCGGTGAGTAGTTTTCTCAAAGTGCCTTCACTACATTACAGCCCGTGCAACGCCGGGCCACGCAGCTAGTAATAATACTATTGAGTGATTCCATACCAACTCACCGAATGGAGGTCGCATGACCGACTCGGATTTTCTTTTAATTTGGCACACATGTTGATCATATAGAGGCATGGAAAAGTCCAAATTGTTAGGTTCCTGCTCCACTTATTTTCTGAGATACATGCCCTCAAAGTTTGTCCACCACGTCAAAATACTAAAAAAGTGATGTTATTTAATCATTTTTTATAAAAAATCGTACTCATGCAAAATAAAAGTGTTAGATATCTATGGAAACTAGTTACTCCAGGCATTTTGAAAAAAAATACTAGAATGTTCATAATGAAAATTGCCAAGGTACAGGGCTCTTTGAAGTTGTCACCACAAAAACTTGATTTTGTAGATTTTGCTAAAATTGAGGCATTTATTACAAAAAAAGGCAAACAAAACCAAAGGTTTTCTCACTTTCTGGTAGTGTACAGGTCCTCCCTGTTAATTGCTACGCAATAAATTTTTTGGGTTTCTCACTAATTCTTGGAAATATTTTAACTTAAAGATAAGCCATAAGGCAAAAAATGCGTTTTTGGCCATCTTGGCAGCCATTTTTCTCATAAAAGGGGGAGCAGTAGAAACTTTAATTTTTTTAAAACAAGCTACTGATATGTTAGCTATTCACAGGAAAAGAGTTTACTTTTGGTTATTTCTCCCATTAAGAGATATCCTGCTGACAGTATATGCATGTTTTTCGCGACGACCATATGCTTTTGTTCCCCCTCTCATGGACTTAAAATTAATTAAACCAAAAAATAATGATATATTTATTAATAGCTGTATTATCTACCCAATATGTCATGAAGTTTAATTTATTAAATCATTGAACAATAAATTAGATAATTGATGAAAACAAGAAATAGTATTTCTCTGATGCCTGAGCATTATGCATTCATAATTATAAAGCACTAAATACTTTCTTGAGAAATTAATTAACATAAAGGAGCTCTAAATATTTATATTATGAGCAATACCCAATCTTGTGATTGGGATACTCCTGTTTCTAATTGAAGAATTTCTTGAATATCACATGAATATCAGGAAAATAAATGAGGTCTTTTCGTTTGATGTAGGATATTTTATGACAAATTTCATTTGATGGGCTACTAACTGAGCATGGTGATAAAGAGCTATTAATTTCAGCATGGAATTCCATTTTACCTTATTAACAGTTAAATATTTACAAAAGAATTAAATAAATAATTTAATATAAAGCCCTGCTTGAAGAATTAAAATTAGTGCAACTAATTTATTCCCATACTGATCTTTACGAAACTGACATGTGTTGAGCACTGTTAAGAACTGACAAGAATAAGTTTACTCACTAAAATACTAGTTCACAGATACTATAAAGCATACATTCTATTTTCTACAAAATAATACTGCAACAAAGAACAAGGGTATAAAGGGGTAGGTACTAAAGAATTTCTTGAAAAATCAATTAAAATAAAGGAACTTCGAATATTTATCTCATAGGCAATACCCAATCTTGTGATTGGATGTTCCTGATTGATGACTATAAACAGGAGGATACCCCTGTTCTTCTTTAAGCTAAAATATTTCCAAGAAGGAGTGAGAAATCAAAGTTATGCATTGTGTAACCATTTATAGTAAACATCTGTACACTACCAGAATGTGAGTAAACCTTTGGTTATGTCTTCCTTTTTTTGGAATAAATTCCTCAATTTTAGCAAAATCGGGAAAATCAAATTTTTGTGATGGCAACTTCTAAGAGTGCTGTACCTTAATATTTTCCGTTATAAACATTGCCATATTTTTTTTCTGAATGCCAGGAGTAGCTAGTTTCCGTAGATATCAAACATTTTCATATTGCATGAGTAGAAATTTTAAGAAAAAATTATTAAAAAACATCAATTTTTTGATATTTTAAAGGTCCGGACAAACTTCGAGAACCCGTATCTCGGGAAATAAGTGGAGCAGGTAACTTTCCTTTTGGGCTTTTTCATACCTCTATACCATCAATCTGTGTACCAAATTAAGAGCAAGAATCTGAGATAGTGTCACGCCTGTGATTCATGACCTCTCAGATTTCTTCCCAAAAATTACCAAATGTTTATTATCTTATTGAAAGACCAAATCCAGAATGTTTTGCTCTAAAGTTGAGTTGTTTAGTTTTTATGGATCCCTAAAGTTGAAGGTGCGGCATCAAAAATTAAGCGGATTTTCAAGACATGGAAATTGCAGTGAGCCAAAACTCTTACCAGGAACTGTTTAACTCCAATTTTCTTTTTGTATATGGAATATAGAAGGTTAAAACTTTACAAAATGAATGTTAAATTTGTGGTAAGTTGTTGCCGTAAGGTCAGTGAAGGCCCTCAAAACAAGGCATTTTGACGTTTTCTAGCGTTTTTGAGGTCCAAAAACAGCTTGTACATTTCAGTTGGCACGGCAAAAGTAGTGTCGTTTGAAAGACCAGTGTAAGCACTTTAAAATAATGTATAAATAACCGAGGAAAGTTCAACGTGCTTTTAGTTGCGTAAGGACGAAATATGAAAAATGTCATATTTTACCGATATTCAAACGGTCATAACTTCCTCTGCCAACAACATATTGAAATATTTTTTTTGCCAATGTCATACTCTATTCTTTGTCTTAACAGAACAGTTGAGTCCTTTGAGGCGAAATGTGAAAAATTTTTTTACAAAAAATTTATTTTTTCCTGTGCATTTTTTGTAAAAAAATTTTTCACATTTCGCCTCAAAGGACTCAACTGTTCTGTTAAGACAAAGAATAGAGTATGACATTGGCAAAAAAAATATTTCAATATGTTGTTGGCAGAGGAAGTTATGACCGTTTGAATATCGGTAAAATATGACATTTTTCATATTTCGGCCTTACGCAACTAAAAGCACGTTGAACTTTCCTCGGTTATTTATACATTATTTTAAAGTGCTTACACTGGTCTTTCAAACGACACTACTTTTGCCGTGACAACTGAAATGTACAAGCTGTTTTTGGACCTCAAAAACGCTAAAAAACGTCAAAAATGCCCTGTTTTGAGGGCCTTCACTGACCTTACGGCAACAACTTACCACAAATTTAACATTCATTTTGTAAAGTTTTAACCTTCTATATTCCATATACAAAAAGAAAATTGGAGTTAAACAGTTCCTGGTAAGAGTTTTAGCTCACAGCAATTTCCATGTCTTGAAAATCCGTTTAATTTTTGATACCGCACCTTCAACTTTAGGGATCCATAAAAACTAAACAACTCTACTTTAGAGCAAAACATTCTGCATTTGGTCTTTCAATAAAATAATAAACATTTGGTAATTTTTGGGAGAAAATCTGAGAGGTCATGAATCACCTCATAATGCTAGGCGTGACAGTTTCTCAGATTCTTGCTCTTAAAAAAAAAATCCGAGTCGGTTGTGCGACCAACTTTTTTTTTTCGGTGATTTGGTATGGAATCGCTCGATTATTATTGCTACTACTATTACTATTAATAATAATAATAATAATAAACTCCTAAAATTTAATTTATGTAATGAACTTAATGATCATTATTTTGAAAAATATTTGCATGTTTAACTTGAAATTTGCTTCATATATTTTTTGTAGTAAAATCAGGAAATAAATGAACACTTGTTTAAGTTATATTTTACGTTAAAATTTTACATTTTTTTATCTTGAATTTAAAGAAAATTAATATGCATTTAGCGTTCAAACATTTTAAAAAACTTTTCATATTACAAGCAGATTTTGAAAAACAAAAGATATATTCATTCCTTACATTATTTTTGCATGTTACTAGTTTCGGCCTGTTATATTGAATAGTGATCTAATTGTAATTGCAGTATTGAATAGGGTGTTCAGTTCTAAAAGTAAAGTAAAAATCTTTACTCTATTTATTTTTTTTTTTTGGAGATTATTAATTGCTTTTAAATTTTATTTATTATATAAAAATGAATTTAAATTTTATTTCATTTAATTGTGTAAATTAATGAAACTTAAAAAGTGGGGCAAAGATCTTGTGCAGTAATTTTAATATTTCTTTTTCGTGCTTTCTTCATGTGGTTTTTTTTTTCAAAAAATATAAAATGTTTTAGATGATAATTGTTGCACACAAACAATTTTAAAAATAAGAATATAAAAAGAGAGTACCTATTTATAATCTATTTGTTTGCGATTACTGTTGCAGTATACCGTATAGTATTGTATTTCAAGTAGAAATTTGAAAATAATAATAATAATAATATTTCAAGTATTTTTCATTCACAATTTCAAGAAAATTTAATTTATTTTATTGTGGTTGCAACAAAGTTAGCCATATAATTAATGTACAACGACAACTAGGACATAACACTTAATTAAATCATGTCGCACTCGAGTGGAGTTCGGTGTTTGATGCAAGATAGTTTCACTCGGACTCGGGGGGGGGGGGGGGGGCTCGGATTGAAACTTTCCGGGTTTCCTTAATTCATTATTGTACAACAAAACTTTAATAATAATTTCATTTTTTTTTGCATTTATCTATTGTTAGAAATATATTAGACAAATTAAAAATAATTCGTTTATCCCCCCCCCCCCGAGCTTTTTAATTCCCAACAAAAAAGTTGTGATTTTCTGCATCGTTCATAATAGTGAGCTATCCCATTTGTAGTTTGGTCAATTGGGGGGGGGGGGGGCTCCGGATCAGGTTGCACCTGGGGCCTCAAAATCCCATGATCCGCCACTGCCGCCATCACTAAATTTTTAATAGTTCCATTCTGACATTTTCGGTAACACCGCTATTCAGTTACGTTTCGTATTTGGTGTCGTAAAGTTTGGTAACAATCGGGACATTTACCAAACCTCCCAGCCGGGGAAATCTTGCTTATTTGAGGGTCACTGTTAGATTGTAATCACTTCAAAGAGATGGTGCGAAAAACAATATATTTCTTGCCTTTCATGTTCACATTAAAATCATGGAAGAATGGTTGTGGCTGAGCTTCCTGACGACAATCGGTTCCCTATGTTAATCAATTTAGATTTAGCGACCAATTTTACATTGAAATTACGGTTAAATCGGTGAATTATATCAAATTTCGAGAGCAAAATTGCTGTGGTCGTTGAGAGTTTTCGAACATCTTGGCACTACTGTGTGGCACTGTGTCAAAAGTTCCATTGAAACGTAAAAAAGTTCCTAAGAAAAAATAAGGTCACGCACACACACACACACACGAAAAGAAGAAAAAAGTCTTTAAAACTAAAATAATCCAGCCATTGAACACTACAAACTGTGAAATGGCATTAAAAGTGTAATCTATCTATAAAGATAGCGGACTTTGTTTGTTTGTATGTTTTTAACCGCCGGCCAGAAGCCCTCACAGCACCTACAGACCTGAAACTTGGCACAAAAATTCGAACGTATCCCAGTAAAAGCATCTCGAAGGCGGAATCTAAATTTCGAAT
Organism: Uloborus plumipes; assembly: GCA_038373865.1. Taxonomy (NCBI): domain Eukaryota; kingdom Metazoa; phylum Arthropoda; class Arachnida; order Araneae; family Uloboridae; genus Uloborus; species Uloborus plumipes. The sequence continues at coordinate 21,438 of JAXGGA010002832.1, forward strand.
TAGTTATTTTTAAATTAATTTATTAGTCTAATTTTGGTGTATCCGGCATAATTGAGGGGGAAAACTTTCCCTCACCCCATAACATTTTATATCGATGGAAAGGTTTTTTTTTTCTGAAATAGAAAAGTTTTAGCACATTTCTCTCCGTTTATTAGAACAGCAGATATTAATTACTAAAATTTAGTCAATTTTCAAGACTTAACTCTATACGTAAAACTGAAACACTTGGTTCATTTTCCAAACTGCTCCTTCTTCAGTGGTTTAAATTTGCACATAGAGTTAAGCCTTGAAAATTGACTAAATCTCCTGTTACTTACTTAACTCAATGTTTTTTTTTTTTATTATTTATCTGGCGTATTGTGATTTTAACTTCAACATGAATTTTAGTGGAATTTAAAAGGTCGTGGAGCATATTTGAATTAAAGAATATAATAATTTTACTTCAGAGGGTTGGAGTGAATTTAAATTTATTCAGTTGACTTCCTTTACATTTTTTGCACGGGCATCGTCGTGCGGGTACTGCTAGTTTTTTTATATAACTTACGTCAAATTTAACTGAACTTCAGAGAAGCTTCAAATCTTACTTTAAAGGAAGTTCAACCAAATAATCAAAAACCTATGTTACAAACAGAGAAAAACTGTATGATGAGAGAAAAAAAGCTGCGAAGAATTCTGAAAGATCCAAAAATGCCATTCAAAACTAATGAGTTGAGGATTTTGTCCACCTTTGATGACCAATTTGATCCAGATAAACCGTCGATCGCGATCGACCGGTCGATCTCGAATCCAGTTTGAGTCGATCGCTGCAATATTTTGTACGTTGCTTTGTCTGCGTAGAACGAAAATATCCGAAATATTTCAAAACTATTCCAAAAAAAAAAATCTTTTAATGCCGTTTTTTTTTGTGATAATTAATGTTATTACTAATTTATTTTTAATTTTCTCACTTAATTTTTTATTTCATTTGAGAAATAAAATTATCATTAATAAATGACAGTACAAATTAATGGATTTATCTGTAGTATTTTTCTTTATTGTAGTCTTTGCAAAGCATAATTTCATACACAACAATACACCTTTTCAATTGGGGCGAAGTTACTTCGTCCACATTAGAATTTTTTATTTCACTGGAAAGATATGTTATTTTCTTTTTCACGTTAATGCCCTTAAGCATCTAATGTAACAAAATGCAATAGAAAATAAATTTTGAAATTAAATTTTATTTATCATATAGATTTCACGAGAAATGGGGATAAAACCTTCCCGGAGACAATAGTCTGTTTAACCCATTTATGCCCAGTAGCCTAAACACGGGACGCTTGTTAGTTACTGCATACAAAAACCTGTAATGGGTATATCCTTTTACTAAAGCTGTTTTTCACAAGTTAAATAGTCCTTCTTCTTGAGAAAAATAAAATTTTATAAAAAAAAGTAAAACCGACTTCAAAAACGCAGCTGAAAATAGCTCTAAAAAGTAAAAAATAAATTTATTCTTTGAACACCATCGATACTACTTTTAAACATGAGTTTTGAAGTCGGTGCCGAAACAGTTAATAAAATCATTCGTACCCATTGATTGTACCATTTGGTTGATTTTTCCTCTCAAACAACACTTGGAATTGATTATGAAATATTTATGGCTGTTTTTATTATGAAACATGTAACTGAAGAATGGGCACGAATGATTTTATTAACTGTTTCGGCACCGACTTCAAAACTCATGTTTAAAAGTAGTATCGATGGTGTTCAAAGAATAAATTTATTTTTTACTTTTTAGAGCTATTTTCAGCTGCGTTTTTGAAGTCGGTTTTACTTTTTTTTATAAAATTTTATTTTTATTTTATTCTTTTCAGTGTAAATGTATACCCGGAATAGTGTCATGTCGCCATCGTGACGCTTCATTTCACTTTATTAAAGCGTCTAAAATTTTAAGCGATTGCCACTAACAACATTTTTTTTTCTTTTTAGGATTTATTTCTATGCTGATTTAATTAAAACATTTTTAAATTACTAGTTTTTTACCCGATTATGATGCTAAAACTGGCCTACAGGTTAATCCACAAAGTAACCATTTACCGCCGATTCATTAGTGCATCACTAATTTTAAAATTTAAAAGTTTATGTGATGGGAGCCTGAAAATATATTTTTTAAAAAATTGGGGTTCTCAGGACTAAATATGTTCTATCAGTAAAACTGCGATTTGCATGCCGCATAATCGTTCGACGTAGACAGTGCATTCTTTTTCTGCTGCTTGAAAATCCACCGACTCCGTCGAGCATCGAACTTAAGCTCTTGCGAATGAGAGCCCAGCGTCTTACCGCTAGGCCACTCTATCGGCGAGCTACTGTGACCTAATGGACATCAAATCGCAAGTGTGTGCGCGTGAAATTTGAAATTCAAGTCATGCGCAAAGAGGGTGCGCATGAACGGAATTCTGAAGATTTCCCTCAATTTCTTCAGGGTTCCGTTCTCAAACCCCGCATCAGGGGACCATGGGACCACCAGGGAGGTGTACCCTTTCCAACAAAAAAAAAATTACCAAAATCGGTCTATTCAGTAAAAAGTTATGCGTGGTCATACATAAAAAATAAAATATACCGGTCGAATAGAGAACCTCCTCCGTTTTTTCGTCGGTTAAAAACCAGTTAGAGCCACTATTTGGACATCCGAGTTTATTTATTGACAGCTACTTTCAGACAAATCAGTCAAGCAACGATCCAGCATGGAAAGCCACAGAAAGTAAATTTTTTTGCGAATTTATTTTTCATAAAATGAAACTATTTTAAAATGACTGGCTTAAAATTGATCACAGATGCCTTCCGTAATGTTAGTTTGCAAAAGTAAAGTCAAGTAAGGTCGTATTTTGCTCACATATCTGCAAAATATCCCAAAAACAGGACGTTAAATAACTTAATAAATATGGCAACGGGGAACTATTTTAAGCCTAAAATGTATGTAAACCATTCCAAGTAAGAGTTTTAAGCAGATAAAAATTGAAAAAAAAAATGTTAAAAAAAACTTGAGCATAAATGAGTTAAAGCCCTGAGTTCACTTATTATCTTATTTTTCACTCGAATATTAAACATTCCAAAAAGTTGAGAAAAAAAACTCACTTTCACAATTCCTGCTCAATGCAGAAATCAAATCTGTTTCTGAGAATTCTCGAATCGCTATTGAATTGCACCCACGATATAACGTCAAAAGTAATTTCCGTAAATGTGTGTCGGGAAAATAACGGAAAGAGTATTGCTCAAAAATTGATTAATTTACGGGAAAAAAATTAAAACAAACTATATTCTGACATAATAATAAAAAAACACATATTAACATTGATTAAATACTTAAGCAAAGTGTTGTCTTTTTTATTTTAATATTTACCTTAAGAATAACTACCAACGTTATATCCTTATCTTGTCGTTAATGTTTGTTATGAATCTTTTTAGAGATGCTTATTTTAAAATTGGGGTAAGTCTATTTTTCGAAATAGAGAGATATTTAAAGTAAGTAGTTCCAATAATCCTTTTTATTAATGAAGAGCTAGAACTTCTATCTCCAAAATATTAGGATTCTGAATCTTTTTAATTTTTAATTGTAGCAGTTAAAAATAGCATGTTAAATTATTACCTTAATTTTCAATGTTTTAAATAGGCGAGCGTCATTTTAAATTAAATGGCTGGTACAACAGTGTTGTCAGTTTTATGAATGAAATGTCGATGGTTCATTTATGAAACGGAAGTAGCTTTCACATGAAAACAGTCAAATTGAGCTAAAATAAATACCCAACTACTGTTTCGACTTTGTAAAGGAAAACCTTCCTCGAATTTGCGCATGCGTCACGTCTTCTCTTATTCAGTCGAAATAGGGGTGATGATGACGATATACAGATTTTTGTTCTTTTGGGGGGGGATTTGGCTATAATTGTGCGGGTATTCTCAATCCAAAGTAAAAGGACAAGAATTAGAAGCGCAGAGGAACAGTAAACGAGAAACAAGAGACATCAAACACGCAAAAATTGAAAACTTTAGAAAGTGCACATCCCCTACCTGCCGCCTCTTTTTAAAATGGAATCCTTCATGAGTGCCAGTCGCGGCTTTCAAGAACGAACAGTAGCTGACTCGCGAGAAGCATTTAGGTCTGACAACAGTAACTCTAAAAAACGAATTTTATTGGTCATTTTTTGAGAAACAGGTACAAAGTGATTTGTTGTTTTTCGCGGAATTAAAAGAAAATGAAATAATGCCTTACTTTGTAGTTTTTTGAAGTGTTAAAGAAACAAGAAAAATATTACCAGAAAAAAAAGGAAATTAACCAGTGGAAAAAAGTATTCAAAAGCGACAAACATTGCAGGATCGAACCCGGGATCTTCGCCATTCTAGCGCGAAGCGCTATCCTACCGGACCATGCTTCTTATTTACGAATGTTATTTATTGAAGCAATGTGGAATAAAAAAAAAATGAGAGAAACAAATTTTAGACATTGGGTCTGTTTTTTGTCATTACCCGGTCTGATAAGCTTCAAAATGAGGGGTCAATCATGGAATTTGATAAACGAATATGGAAGATCTCGCGTAGTGACAGTAAAAGAAGCTGCAGGGATAATTTTTAACGCGTTGTCCAACGTAAAGTTATAAAGATAACATTATGACTGTTTTCAATACACTGCAGAAAATGAAGCGTTGTTTTTACAGTATAATACTGGCAGCCGAGGTTCCAATTTAAAACTGAAAAGCACAGTAATAAACTGTAAAACTAGCAATTTTAGTTTCTCACTATAAAGTTAGCAATTTTACAGTTTATTGCCGTAAAATTTAGCTGTATTATACTGTAAAAACAATAGTGTAGTACTGGCAGCAGAGGTTTCAGTTTAAAACTAAAATACACGGTAATAAACTGTAAAATTAGCAATTCTGCAGTTTATTACTGTAAAATTAGCAAGTTTTACAGTTAAGTGCTATAAAATGAGCTGTATTATACTGTAAAAACAACATTCATTTTTTACAGTGTAGAAGTGAGTCATTTTTAAAATAAATAGCTGGTATAACAGTGTTGTCAGTTTCATGAATGCACTTTCGAAGCTTCATTATGAAAGGCGCGCGAGTCATGAAAACAGTCAAGTTGAACTAAAATAAAAACCCCCAACTAACTAACCTTCGTGAAGTATTTGCTCCTGACAGTAGTAATTCAAAGATTCAAAATTTTTAATGGAATTTTTTTTAAAAACCGCGCACAAAGTTAATTATTATTCTTCGTTTTAAGTTAGGTGTGTGTAACCATTAAGGTTTTATGAACAGATGTTCATTTATTTTCACGAACTGAGTAAAACACTAGTGCTCTGAAATACACTGCTCGACATTGAAAATGCAACACCAAGAAGGAGTAGTCAGAAATTGATGAAATTTGGTAAGAAGACAGAGACAGCATGGTACAATAAGTGATATTTATTTCAAAATAAATAAGCAAAATTTAGAGCGAGGACGGCGTCAGCTCAGTAAGAAGTAGGACCACCGCGGACAGCGATGCACGAAGAAACACGTCTAGGCATGGAGTCAATACTGCTGTGGGCAGGTAAACGGCAGTATCTGCAAAAATGAGTTTTCGAGATAATTGAAGAAACGCGTTTTTGATTTCCCACAAAGATCAATAAAACATTGAACTTCGAACATAGGCGATATAATATGTTTATACCGATATATTTTTTGGGTAATCGATTGAATTTTGATTTTGCAAGCGCATAGAGAGGTAAAGCAGATACTGCCGTTTACCTGCCCTTTTCACTCTAATTGTCATGCGGAATTGACTGGCAGTCGGCAGTAACTGCACAGTATGCTACTAAATGTCCAGTATTTACATATTCGACAACATGCGGAGTAGATATGTTATTACGAAATATATTATTGCATTGTGAATGATATGTTTTATTTAAAAATATACATGAATACCGTGTATCCACTCGATATAGATTTAATATAAACGAACGCAAAATATAATTAAAAAGTATAATGAGCTGGATTGTATTATGGAAAATATGAAGCAAAACTTGATGATTCTTCAGCCATTTTTACTTCCTTTTACTTTGTAAAGGAAGTATTGTGGTCACAAAGAAAATTTCACTCAAAATTCGGTCTAAATTTTGATTTTGCTCACCCCCGAATGAATGTTGAGTAGTTTTTTCGACCTATCAGCACATGCATATGTACCTACTAACATATAAGCAGCCGAAATATCCTTTTCGACCATGCCCCAGTTAATTACGACGAGTTTTCTCGTGACGTCTGTATGTACGTATGCATGTGCGTATGTATGTATGTTTGTATGTATGTGCGTATGTATGTATGTATGTCGCATAACTCAAAAACTATATGCCGTAGAAGCTTCTAGTTTGGTATGTAGGCTCTGAGGGTGGTCGTTGTGCACCTCCCCTTGTGGTTGCATTCGAATGTTCTCAAGGGGGTCTTTTACCCCTTTGTGGGGTAAATCAATGTTAATTTCAATGCAGATTGAGTGATGTGATTTGGTGCAACCACTTGGCGATATATCGCCAAACTTTTGGTCGCCAAGTGTTTGCCGCCAAGTTGGCGACAAATTTGGCGAAAAAATGATTTTTTTTAAAATTTGGATTCAATTTGGCGCTATTGGGCACATTTTGCGAAAAATTCACTGAATCATGTTAAAATCGGCGATATTTAGAAAATAAATCATTGTAAAACATTATTTTGCATTGATTCGTGACAAACTAGGGATGTAAATGTTTGAATTGTTATCTTGCTTACACTAATGCACTATTTTAACACTTGAGGCATTTATTATGGAATTTAAACGTAAAAGGAAGTAGTGTGGCGTGCCCACCAGATGTTTTAAAATTACTACAAATCAGTTAATGCTTTGTACTTTGCATCAAAACAAGAAATCACTTTGAGAAAAAGAGCGCTTGAAATGCTTGTTGTGCTGACGATTTTTTTCATAGTACTATTAAAAATGCAACAGCTAGGGATTAAACTGCAAAAACTATCGTCTGTTAGTATGAAAGCAACTGTAATTAAAAGAAAACAAAACAATGTAAATAAAATCATTTCATTGCTGCATTTTTGTTTGTCGTCTGCCAAGTTTGGCTTGTGTATCTTTGAAATCGTGAAAAATATTGTCTGCTAGTGGAGAGAAACTTTATTTGAAAGAAAAACATGTGGTATGGACCCCACACTACTTCCTTTTACGTGTAAATTTTTTTAGTAGATGCCGTAAGTGTTAAAATAATGCTTGGAATGAGCAAGATGACAATTCAAACATTTACGCCCCAAATGTACCACGAAACAAAGCAAAAAATGATTTACAACAATTCATTTTCTAAATATCGCCGATTTTAACATCATTCAGTGGATTTTTCGCAAAATACCGCCAATAGCGCTAAATTGAACCCTAACTCATAAAATAATTTTTTCGCCAAATTTGTCGCCAATTTGGCGATATGTCACCAAGTTGGCGACAAGCACTTGGCGACTAAAAGCTTGGCGATATATCGCCAAGTGGTAACGCCAATTTATATCACTTCAGTCTGCTTTGATATTAACACTGATTCACCCCAAAAGGAATAAAACACCCCCTTGGGAACATTCAAGTGCAACCAATGACCTCCCGTGACCTCCCATTAGGGCACCCCTACTTTCGCTTAGTTTAAGTACAAAGGAAAACGGTTTTTGCGGCTTGATGCAAGTTTTGCACAGCGATTCATATTATGTTCATCCTGCAGACATGCAGATACTGCCGTTTACCTGCCCACAGCAACGAAAAATGCAGTTACTGCTAATTACCATTGGTTAAAAAACAGTTTTTTTTCATCGGAAACCAAAAAAAGATGCTTGTACCATAAAACTAATGTAACATAGATTTCAAAAATGCAAAAAAATGAAAATCGAAAAATTTGCAGTTACTGCCCTTTACCTGCCCACGGCAGAATAAGCCTGCGGATGGTGTCCTGAGGGATGGCACTCCATTCCCTTTCAACCATTTGCCACAGTTCGTCCTCTGAACGAGGCAGTGACAGGTTCTGCAAACGGCGTCCAATCACGTCCCACACATGTTCGATTGGTGACAAGTCAGGAGAGTATGGTGGCCAGGAAAGCATCTGTACACCTCGTAGAGCATGTTGGCTGATTCGAGCACTGTGAGGCCGGGCGTTATCCTGTTGAAAAATTGCATTTGGCAGACCCTGAAGGTAGGGGATTGCCACCGGCCGCAGTACATTATCTACATATCGTTGGGCCGTCATAGTGCCCCGAATACGAACTAGAGGTGATACGGAATTGTATGCAATAGCGCCCCAAACCATTATGCCACGTTGTCGCGCTGTGGGGCGTTCCACAGTTACTGCCGGATTCGATCTTTCTCCACGTCGACGCCACACACGTATGCGATGACTATCGCTGGACAAACAGAAGCGGGATTCATCTGAGAACACTACGGTTTGCCATTCTGCCATCCACGTCGCTCTGGTCCGGCACCATTCCAAACGTTGGAGTCTGTGCTGTGAGGTCAATGGCAGTCTTCTTAGCGGGCGCCGTGATTGCAGGCCACGTGCAACCAGTCGACGGGAAATGGTTCTGGTCGACACAGGAACATCCAGGGTACCTTGCACGTGCTGCAGAATCGACGTACAAGTGACTTGCGGGTCCGCCACAGCTTGTCGGTGAATCCGTCGATCCAAGCGGTCTGACGTCACTCTGGCTGCACCTGCACCCCTCAATGTGGCTACATTTCCTCTTTCCAACCATCTCCGACACAGCCGATGCACAGTGCTTGCATCCATGTGGGTATCAGCTGCAATTTGACGTATGGACCAACCTCCCCTTCTCAGTCCGATCACCATACCCCTTGTAAAGTCGTCTATATGCTGGAAGTGTCTTCGTTGAGGACGGCGTGGCATTTCCTCCTATCACACGTATCCTTCGAGACAAAAACCAAATTTCGCCGATAATTAGTCTGGCAGAAAAACCAACATGAACATAGCCCACTTTTCAACTTTATTCTCTTATATCTTACTTCACGTGCGTCGGAGAGCTGCGCATTTCATATCATTTGCATAACTCAGTGACGTGCGTCTACGGTAAAATTTGCATGAATTTCTGACCACTCCTTCTTGGTGTTGCATTTTCAATGTCGAGCAGTGTATAATTTAATGAAAGCAGTGGGAATCCATTATAAGAAAGAAAAACTTATGCGAAGATTTATAGTTAAGGTGACAGTGTAGCTCGAACGAAAAAATTATCAAAATGCATTATTATTTCTTTTGTTCCTTTACGAAGAGGGAGCGATGAAATTTATGATAGAAAACTCGGTTGTGGGTACTAACAGGTTGAGAACCGCTGCTATAAGAGGATGGTCAACTTTCCATTTTTCACTCCTATGACTGTTGGAGCAAATTTCCGCTTTATTTTGTAACCTTTTGAGTACCATAAGCTCCTTAGAAGACGATTGAAATTTTCCATATTTTAAAGAAAAAAAAAATGTCAGTTTTTGGAATAATACCCCCTTTTTTTACTTATACAGTTTTAACCCTGCAATAACGAACCCTCAACAGGTCGGTCTAAGAGATCGCTATATCCGAGAGTTCGCTACATCCATCTTACAAAAAAAAAAAAAAAAACATTCCGTTTTGCTAAGATACTTCTTTAATGAACCTGTTAATTATGCGATAATAGTAATTAGAGTAATAAAATAAAGTATTATTGTGAACTATACTGTACTCAATAAGCAAATTACAAAAATTTACAATTTTTTAAAAGTTATCCATAACATAGAAGAAAGGTGGTTTTTTAAGTTTCTAGCTTTTAAATTCTGCATGCATTTCGCAAAATTTTTAGTCAACTACTTCAAACAAATCCAAATCATGTTGATCTTAAGTTTCAGTCAAGAGAAAAAGAAAAAAAAAAAAGTTCAAAACATTGATAGCTGCCATTAGAATAAAAATAGAAAGACCTGGATATATCTTTTGCTTCTTTATAAGAATCAGGGTATCAGCCTTTAGTCAAGTTGTTCCCGTTAAATGTTTTTGAATTGTTCAGGAAAATACCGAAACTCATAAAACCAAAGAAACTTTTTTGTACTAGCTTGACGTCAAAAAATATCTCCGATAAAACCTGTATAAAGTAGAATTTGTTTTAATTTTTAGATCGCTATAGCGTATTCTCTAGCATTTGGAGATCGATACCCAGGGCCGAATTCAGCCCCATGCCGTCCCTAGGCAGATTTGAAATCAGCCTAGAGGCTATTTTTTCGTCTTCACAATTACTGTTTTACAAAAATAGATTGACTCGATTGAAAAATAGTTCATTTTCATAACATGTGTGAAAGAAAACATTATTAAATAAGAAGAAAAGGATGCCGCTATCGAAAATGAAAGAACAACTAATATTTTTCTTTCAAGAGTAACAATTTAAAAAAGTGAAACAAAGTTTGCCGCCCCTGAAAATATTCCGCTCTAAGCAGCTGCCTAGTCTGCTCTGTCGTTACCAGCGTCTGAAATTGACATTACAGACACAGGACTTCAGTTCGGGCTATTTAAAAGGTTGACTACAACTAAGGAATCGCTATATCCCAGGCTCGCAATAGCGGGGTTCGACTGCATTAAAATTCTGAAGGCTTCATAACATGAAAATAATACAATTTATAATTATTTATATTCACTTATTTATAAAATAAACTGGAATTTATTGCCTATGTTACAGCTTAAGCAGGGAAGCTTTACATATTTTATTCAAGACTTAAAGCTTCACATTCTACGTTTTTAAAACGGGAAAAAAATGTCAACAAAACCATTTAATTCCTTTTGTTGTACATAATGCTGCTCATACTTCTCACCTAATAATCGTAATTAACAAAAGGATTGACACATGAATGAAGCTTAACACCAAGCACCCTCCTCACTCACAGCATCTACTGCTGTGGTAACCATTGCAAGATATCAATGAATAGTAAAAAAATTTTATTTTTTATTCATATTGAAATGCCTATTTAAAAATGCTGATTGCAAAATCGATAAGCTTTAAAATTTTACCCAAAGTATTTATTCTCAAACTTTCGTCGTTTTTGGAGCACCTCAAGACATACTTTTATTGTTTTAGCGTATGTCTATTTTAGAATAAAAATGGTTTATATTGGCCCTATTTGAAATTAAAATTTTTTTTCCAAATGTCCTTATTAAAAAAAACAATTTTATGAAATTTTCTCATGTTTGCGACAGCTCAAGATGTGATTCATCATCTTCTTATATTTGTTATAAACCATATTTACAACAAATAGCCACTTTTCCGCGAAATAACATTAAAACTTGATTTTACTCGTCTCATCTTTCTTTCTAGGCAAGGAATTGATTCTGATGCTGGACTTCCCAAGAGTCAATAACCTTTTGGATCTTATCTGACTCCTTAGACATTAGGGGGATTAGCAACAGCAGCTTTAATAATCACCAAAAGTGATTTCGTGGCACCACTATCACTTGGCTGTTTGAAAAAAGAGGATTATGACTTTGTTTAATTCCTTCCAGCTGTTGAGAAAACTATGATTTTATGAGAAGACTACATAAACAGAAGAGTTCATAAAAAAAACTGCTGGCCTGTTAAAAAAAAACCTGAATTTTCAAGAAGTTTTTTACTGACTTTAACAGGGAATTTTCGTTTTCGCTTCAAAACTTATCTTTTCTTTAAAAAACGGAAATATTCCGTGAATCACCGAGTTGGAGAAACAAAAACGGAATTTCCTCGTTTCTGTGGTTGTTGCGTATGCGTATTAATACTTCCTGAGAGAGACGGACTTTGTTTCTGTGGTTGTTGCGTATGAGTATTAATACACTGGCGGAAAAAAAAAAAATCCCAACACCGAGAAAGACTTGTGTTAGATAAACGAAATTTGGTAGGCGTGTTTATACAACTGAAAGATGACATCGATTGAAATTTCGCGTTCCGCGCATAAGTGTGGCGCAGCTGGCGTCACTCAGAACATGCAAATAAGGCTTGTTTTAAAAGCGTGTCGTGAAGCTCGTGTGTATTATTTTTCCGTGAAATTTGACGAATTGCACTCATGTTACCCAGGAATGCCTTTAAGAAGAAGAAGAAGCCATTTTCAACAGCTCACCGAGTTTAAACGAGGTCGTACAATTTGGCTACAAGAAGGTGGATTTTCATTTCGCGATATTGCAGAAAAACTTGGGTGGGAATGTTTCCACCATGCATGATTATTGGAAGCTATGGGCAAGGGATGGTACTACCTCAAGAAGATCGAGTTCCGAGCTGCCACGTGGCACGACTGAGAAGGAAGATCGCCGAATCTTGTGTACGGCTGTGGCGCATCGTACTGCATCTGCGGCTGATATTCGAGCTGTAGTTGGTACCGTCGTGAACCAAGGAACGGTAAGAAACTGTTTACTTCAAGGACAGCTCCGAGCCAGGCAGTCTGTAGCCAGTATTTTATTGACTGCAAACCATTGCCTTTTCCGACGGCAGTGGTGCCACGACAGAGCTTACTGGAGGTCGGAGTGGAGGTCTGTTGTAATTTTTTGATGAAAACAGTTTTCGCCTTAGTGCCAGTGGTTGCTGTATATTGGTCAGAAGGAAGCCAGGGGACTGCCTGCATCCAAGCGGTCTACGACCTAGACACACGGGACCCACACCTAGAGTTATGGTCTCTGGAGCGATTTTCTACTACAGCAGGGGCATTCTTGTGGTTATCCCAAACTCAATGACTGAAAATTTGTCGTCAGTCTGGTAATTTAACCAGTAGTACAGCCCTTCATGAGTAACATTCAAGGGGGCGCTTTCCAACAGGATAACGCTCGCCCTCACATCGCTGCTGTAACGCAATGTACTCTACAGAGTGCTGACAGGTTACCATGACCTGCAAAATCACCAGGTATGTCTCCAATTGATAACGTATGGGATATCATGGTACGGTACCTCGAGCATCATCCACAGTCAGCAATGACGGTCCTAGTATTGACACAACAAGTGCAACAAGCATGGAACTCCATACTACAAAGTGACATTCGGCACCTGTATGACATAATGCATACACGCTTGCAGGCTTGCCTTCAAAATTCTGGAGGTTACACCCTCTACTAAATTAACATAATTTCACATTTGCACAGCATTTTCTTGAGCTTAAATTAGCCAGTGATCTTGTACATTTAATCAATTAAACATGTTAACTAGACAATTGCATTACCCAAATTTCATTACTCTACAGTAATTTTTTCTTGGTGTTGGGTTTTTTTTTCCCGCCAGTGTACTTCCTGTGAGAGAAGGACTTCGTATTCTTCGCATTAGTCTGTGGTTGGAAAACATATACGCCACGCCGTATAAAAACACTGCTTTCCAAAAAACATCACGTTCGAATGCACAATTTTAAATATCATGTATGCTGTGTCGTGATTTTTCTTGTGAAGCCATTTTGTTTTAATTTGAGATTGCTTTGAAAAGAACGTCGTGTCGGCTGGTTTCATAGCTTTCAAGTAACAATTATTTTGTGTCGTTCGTAAAATTGACTTGTGAAAAATGATTGGATCTTTTTATGCACCTGGAAGTCATGTGATGATTATGTACACCGTTTTTCCCTTGCACGACATTTTAAAGAAGATTTAGTTTATCAGTCCATAATTCATGGCAATGGATTCAATCACTAGCTGTCGTGGCCGTCACGAAACTTTCTTCTATATCTATCTTATGAATTCCAGTTACAAAATAAAATACGTACTCGGCCGAATAATTGGAGACAGCTCCAATTTCCTAGTTATCGTAATGACCCTGCAAATGCAGAATCGATGAGGGAAATTGGAAATCATTGCAAAAGCCTTGTTTAGATTAATTGCAAACATTTCATTTGTTAGTAAAAAGAAATTGGCATTAGTTAAAAATTTCAAATCATTGAAAGTTTTCAGCTGTTTTGATAATTAAATAGTGTGAAAGCGATTTTTTAATGAATTAATTTTTCACATTGTTGACTAAGCGCAAAAATCACCCCACCCTCCCCCTGGGGCGATTGGCGCCAAAATTTAATCGATGCTTGCTTCCATATTGGGTTAGTGTTATTCCAAATTTTATTCAAATCTCAGCAATATTTCTCGAGATACAGTAGGTGCAATGACAAAATAAGCACTTTTGATTGATCCACCCCCCTTTGAGATATTGACACACAAATTAAATCAGCACTTGTACTCAATAGGGTCTACCTATGGATTAATTTTCGTTTGATTCCACCTGTTACTTCCTGAGATATAGCAATCACCCCCGCGCAGAACACGTGCGATTGCTCCACCCCCCCTTCAAGATATTGACACACAAATTGAATCAGCACCTGTACTCGGTAGGGTCTACCTATGGACTAATTTTTGTTTGATTCCGCCGGTTACTTCCTGAGATATAGCACTCACTCACGCGCAGAACACGAGCGATTGCTCCACCCCCCTTGGAGGAATTCGCTAAACAAAGTCAGGTGCACCAGTTCACATGGTGGTACATAAGTGCAAAAATTTTTGTTCGATTTCATGCAGTAGTTTTTGCTCTAGCACGGCTACAAAAACTGGTCACACACATACAGACTCACACACAGACAGACACACACACAGACAGACAGACAGACAGACACAGACAGACATTTTCCAAAAATGGTCGAAATGGACTCAGCGCACCTCAAAACGTGCAAGTCCGTCAAAATTCGACATTCCAAAATTTTCACGAAACCAATACTTTCTTCTATATACACTAGGTGGCCGAAAGTATCCGGACACTTTCAAAAATTCACATTTTTACATATAGCTGGAGAAATAAGTGATCAATTGTTCTTTAACTTTAGTCATACAAAATATAGGCTTCACCGAACATTTCCAAGTTGAAATTAAATTACCCTTGCATTTCGGGGACGATAAGAAGGGGGGTCGAAAGAATAACCGCTTTTTGACCATAACTCTTTGAAAATAGCTCGGAATAAGCTATGCATTTCAGTAATTAATTAGCATACTATGAATAATTACTATACAAATTCAAATGAACGCACCACTCTTACTTCCGAAGATATGAAACATTTTTTAAAAAACGGCAATTTTATTTGAAGGGTTTTTGCTCATAACACGCAGAGTTTTTGATCAAACCTTATCAAAACATCAGGAAAGATGACAAAATACAAGAGAAAGAACATACTAAAACGGTTTTTAAAAATATTAAAAATCCGATGAGATATGAACGTTAAAAGGAAAAAAAATTTCACGGCGCATGCGCGAACGACAGAAATTTATAACTACAAAAATATTGTAGCCTGGTAAATACTGCATCTTATAAAAAAAGTTCCAGTTGAATATCATGAAAATTGAAAAAGATATCAGCGGTCTAGTGAGCTGTATTTCATTCATTCGCAGACAATACATACATAGTGAGGGTCTGTCCACAAAGAGCTATTTTTAAAATAAAGGTTATTTCGTCATCGTTCAAAATCAACGTTTCAGGGGGTCTCCGTATACTTTTGGCCACCTACTTATAAGGTCTTTTTGGCCGAATGGGCGAAATGTGACTTCTATGCCAAATATAAATTTTTAAACAGTATACAATTTAACATTGAAAAATATGCTCGATTGTCCCCACACTATTTGAACAGCCCCTCTCCATTTATGAATTGACTGCAAATGAATGAATTACAGCTCACTAGATCGCTGATATCTTTTTCAATTTTTACGATATTCAACTAGAACTTTTTTTATAAGATGCCGTATACACCAGGCTACAATATTTTTGTAGTTATAAATTTCTGTCTTTCGCGCATGCGCCGTGCAAAATTATTTCCTTTTAACGTTCATATCTCATCGGATTTTTAATATTTTTAAAAACCGTTTTAGTATGTTCTCTCTTGTATTTTGTCATATTTCCTGAAGTTTTGATAAGGTTTGATCAAAAACTCTGCGTGTTATGAGCAAAAACCCTTCAAATAAAATTGCCGTTTTTTAAAAAATGTTTCATATCTTCGGAAGTAAGAGTGGTACGTTCATTTGAATTTGTACAGTAATTATACATAGTATGCTAGTTAATTACTGAAATGCATAGCTTATTCCGAGCTATTTTCAAAGAGTTATGGTCAAAAAGCGGTTTTTCTTTCGACCCCCCTTTTTATCGTCCCCCAAATGCAAGGGTAATTTAATTTCAACTTGGAAATGTTCGGTGAAGAATATATTTTGTATGACGAATATATTTTGTATGACTAAAGTTAAAGAACAATTGATCACTTATTTCTCGAGTTATATCTAAAAATGTAAATTTTTGAAACTGTCCGGATACTTTTGGCCACCTAGTGTATTAGATATAGAAGAAAGTAAAAATGGGCAACAAAAGGGTGTGTGAGTACACTTTAAAATCCACACTCTGTTGTTATCTTTTTTGCGCGAGAAAACCACTAATCGATATCTCCAACCTGAAGAAAGATACGGGCATTGGAACATATCTATTTTAAGTTGGATTTATAAAAATCGTCTGCACGTGCGTGAAAGATATTAAATAGGGTGAAATAAATTATTAATGAGAAAAAGGTGTTGGATTTTTTTCTTGAACATAAACAAATAAAATTATCGCTTTTGCTTTCCTTGTAGCGGGGTTTTAAAATATTTTTAGCGATTGATTCATTTTTCGTACTGCGCAAAATGTCGATTTTAATCTAATCGGGACTTTTATAGATACGCGTTACTTGACATAAATTTTATTCTCAAGGTTTACCAGGCAGAGCCGGGCCAAGCAGCTAGTATTTCAATAAAAGTTATGATTTTGAGAAAATTATTAACGAAATGTTCTGCTTAATGTTTCACACATACGTTTGTAGTTTCTTAAGAAACGAATTGTTTTCATTATTCCTTTAAATTACTACTATTTCACATAAGTTATCACGTGCGGGAAAAGATGGCGGTTTTCCGTTTAATGAACCTAATGTTTATTATATCTTTACCACTCCCAGAAAACTGAATACTGAAATAATATAAAAATGACAAGAATGGTGTTTGCCGACAGAAAGACGGGTATGGAATTTGACTAAAATATGAGAAATAGAAAAATAGAGCAACGAAAAAAGGAGCGTAAACTAGCGCACCGGAAAATTAAAAAACGGAAAAAAAAGAAACGGAAAAATGAAGAACGGAGAATTAAGAAACGGAAAAAAAGAAACAAAGCGTCTGTGAAATCACGGAAATATAATTAACGAAACTGAATAACTCCGGCAACTCAGCTATCGTTACTTCTCCGTTATTTTCAGGACATAGTTTTAACAGTATAGTTGCTGTGGTTGTTTCTATAGAGTATATTAAAACAAGAATGTGCATATGCTGTTGCGAAAAATAAATCAAATTCGTTTCTTTGATGTGTCGGTATATTTTAAGGCATTTCATCTGTTTCTACGCTTTAAGCATGGCTACCTGCGATCCTTAAGCGGCTAGCCAGACGAGCGAAAAAGAGCGTACAAGCAGAACTTACAATTTCTGCCACTTTAGTCATTTGGCGCTGATCTCCTAGGGTTCGGTGAGACTTTTTAAAGAGACGGCTATAGTAATAACATGCGTGTAAAGACTTGATTTCTAGGAGTAAAACTGTTTCAGTCTTGATGGAAAAAAAAACATCAAAATATATAGTGTTGTTGTGTGTTCACAGTTTGAAACATTTATAATGCACATGAAACAATAAAGCTTGTTTAAAAGTCATAACACATGCAGTCTTCGAAACTACATTTACGTGAAACATTACGTTTACATCTGAGTTAGAAGATAGCTTTATATATTCGAGAGACAATCATTTATTTAAAGGATTACATTTTCCTCACTGTCGTTTTAACCAGAGTTGCAAAAAGGAAAGCTGATTCTACTAAAATTATATTTATAGAAGCGTCGAAGAAAACGTAAAAGTTCAATTAAAATGCAGTTAGATGCAGGCCCGTCCTTCTGAATTGGGGGGGATTCCGAATTGGGGGAGGGGGGTCAATTGAAATACAGTTTTGTATTTTAATTGACCCTCCGACCCCGAATTGGGGGGGGGGGGGAATTCGGAATGGGGGGGGGGCAAATGGGGGGGTTAATTAAAATACAGTTTTGTATTTTAATTGACCCCTTCCCCCGAATGGGGGGAATTGCGAATTGGGGGAGGGGGTCAATTAAAATACAGTTTTGTATTTTAATTGACATCCCTCTCCCACGAATGGGGGGGATTCCGAATTGGGGGAGGGGGGGTCAATTGAAATACAGTTTTGTATTTTAATTGACCCCCCGACCCCGAATTGGGGGGGAATTCCGAATGGGGGGGCAAATGGGGGGTCAATTAAAATACAGTTTTGTATTTTAATTGACCCCTTCCCCCGAATGGGGGGAATTGCGAATTGGGGGAGGTGGGTCAGGGGGGTCAATTAAAATACAGTTTTGTATTTTAATTGGCATCCCTCTCCCCTGAATGGGGGGAATTCGGAATTGGGGGAGGGGGGTCAGAGGGAGTCAATTAAAGTAGTTTTGTATTTTAATTGACCCGCCTCCCCCGAATGGGGGAGGAATTCAGAATTGGGGGAGAGGGGTCAGAGGGGGGTCAATTAAAATACAGTCCCCCCTGGAGGGGACTGTATTTTACAGAACGAACCACGAATACAGTCCCCCCCAGTATTTTAATTGACCCCCCTCCCCCCGAACGAAGGGGAGAATTCTGAATAGGGGGAGGGAGCTCAATTAAAGTACAGCCCCCCCTGGGGGACTGTATTTTTCAGAACGAACCACGAATACAGTCCCCCCAGGGGGGACTGTATTCTAATTGACCCCCTCCCCAATTCGGAATTCCCCCCCCCCCCAATTCGGAAGGACGGGCCTGCATCTAACTGCATTTTAATTGAACTTTTACGTTTTCTTCGGCGCTTCTGTATTTTAATTCCTCAAATGTTTAAGAAATTTTTTTTATTTATTTTTTTTAGTGTGAAATATATTCAAATAATCATGCAATACAAAAATGAAAGCAATAACCAATGAAAAACCTTGTGCCACGAAAATAGCCCGAGAACGAAGGAAAAATAAAAGAAAGAAGGACAGATATTGAGATCTTAGCATGTGCAGATCAGCCAAATAATTCATTTTTCCCCCCAATCAATTCAAATTGCTTTCCTATTAAAATTTTGTATTTGACAAAAAATTAACAAATTTCAAAAAATAAAGAAAAAATTAAAAAAAAAAAAGTTTAATAAAATAAATAATTTTTTGAATATATGAATAAATTTAAACTTTTCAGAGATTCAGATTATTTTGAAGTGAAGACAATGAGCATACCAACGTTCTTAAGGCGCCAGTACCAGTTGTAAATTAAATTGCAAACTAAAATACAAAAAAAAAAGTGCCTGCGAAAAGAATGAAAATGATTTTCGTCAATACTTTGCAATAGACACTCTAAAACAACATTCACAAAAAAAAAAAAAAAAAGAACGCATGAAATTAATGTGCAATCAAGTATCGTGGGATGTGTTTCGATGAATAATGCATGAATAGAAAAATCACTTGAAAAAAACAACGCGGTTTTCACTGAAAAGCAAAGCGAAATCTAGATTGTTATAACAGAAATACGCGCAAACCAACCCTAGGAGATCAGCGCCACAAGCGGCGACAACGGTAACTTCGCCTTGTGCGAGATTTCCTTTGTTCTCCGGCGCGTCTGGCTAGCCGTTTAAGATCGCAGGTAGCCATGCTTTAAGTAAAGGGCTTGTAATTTTCAAATGGGCAATTCCACCGTAGCAAACGTATCATTTGAAGTTTTAACATCCTCCAAAGACCCCGAACACCCTAAATTATTGGTTCATTGCATGAAGTTTATGAATAACATGAGCTCTACTTCTATATTATGCAATTACATTTTGCAATTTTTCAAAAGCATATTTTTTATAATTTTTTAACTCTGTAACAGAAGCATCTTACAAATGAGAGAAGTTTTTTGGCCTTCAGAAACACCTCAAAAATTTCCAAAATTATACATGCAATTTATTTTAATCGATTAGAGACAAAAACATATAGCTTTACAATATTTTAATGAATTGAAAAAAAAGTGAGTAAATAGCCCATTTATATGAGCATATGTCGTAACGGACGTATCAGTTCTGAATTATTATAATTTAAGTAACTTACATTATTTCTAAAGCATTCGGCTTATTATTACAGCTTATTTTAAGCAAATATTAAGAGTGGAACTTGAATAAATGCATATATTTAGTAGTATGAATTACTTGCAGCTCGTTGTAAGTTCTGCTGGGTTAAGTCATATGTTCAAATGACTGTAATCCCTTTCTGTGTTTCTGTCTAATGAAGGTTTCTGAAGCATAATACTACTATTTCGTTTTTACTGATAGTTCAAAGCTCCCTCATATACTAGAACTTTGTGGATTTGCTCATCAAATATTGAAGGCTCCGCATGGGTTCTAATTCAGTTTGTAAGGTTTCTGATTTTCTAGCTTTATAGTTGATTTTTTTTCAATTGTTGGCTGTTTAGCATAATAATATTTCATGCATTACTTGCCTTCAGTCTTATTCAATGAACTAAATGAGTTGAAGGATTCCAATCTATATTCATTCAAGTTTATCCACTGTTACAAGAGCTCAACATTTCGGAATAAAGATGACTTATCTTTCTGCCTGCAGTGTTTGCACATTTGACAAAATTTTTGACGTTATTAACGATACGACTACGTGCTTTGTGTTCAGCAAAAGTAAGGTGTTTCAGCCAACCACCCAATTCCGTTCAACGGTCCTTCACCGATAGAATTAAGGCCCGGTTTCCTAGGAGTGAAATCGTCGATCTCTGGCAAGGCGACGGTCGCCGCCTTCTTCTGCGCATGCGCCTGAGCCGCAGATTGATGTCGCTTCACGCCACGCTCCAATCAAACTGGTTCTGATTCCAGCGTACGTCGCGCCCTGCGTCGGCGACGATTATAGGCAACCAGCCCTGTAGAAAGGACGGCTGGACACAAAGTCTCAAAATTTTTAAAGACCTTTTGTAGAAAAATGTGTATTATGCATTTATCATGCTGCATGTAGTGGGAACTGAACATATCGCATATGACTTCATTATATTTTGATGCAAGATAGCGACGGTAAAATTTGGAACCTGATCATTTGTCCAATGGGCACTTTGCACCTCCTTCTGGTATGCAATAATGCAATTTTCTGACCACTTAGTTTGAACCAAAGCTCTTGTGGATCTCGTGGAATCTTTCTTAACTTTATCTCTTAACTTCTCAAAGTACTCACATTTATTACGTTTAGTGTAAGAGTGTAACAAGAATTGGGGAAATACTTTTTTAAAGACATTACTGCCCTTTCGCATTACGTGCCTTTAAGCATTATTTTTCCAAAGCGAATGTTTTCTCGAGTTTACTCTCACTGATACTATTTCATTTGCTCATAGATATTTCCTTCATGCAGGATTTATGGAACACATTCATCCATTTTCATTCATAGCAGATTCATAAAATTCACGCTCAATAGTTAGATGATGTGCACATTTAGAACGATAATTACTTATACATTCATCTCTACAACATTGGTTTCTCAGGGAATGTGACATTTGAAACATTGAATTTTGAAACATTGTCTACAATTTCATGTGTCTGACACACAAGTATAGTAACAAGAGTTTGACGGGTAAGGATCACATTAACCCATTTATGAGCCAATATTTAGAAAAGTGCCAATTTGAAGTTGGAGTTTTCTGAAAAAAAAATTTTTTTTGCAGAAAAAAACTAATATTGGATTTTAAGTCTAAAGTGGGTCTAAATGCAAGAAAATAAAAAGGGGGAGGTCAAGGAAGTTATTTACCCCCTCTTTAGATTACTCATTTTTAAGCCGTTACAGATCTGATGAATGTTACAGATCTGATGTTAATATGAGCTACATATTTGAGTTTATGCTATCAGTCTTCGTTAACATCTCTAAATATGATATCATTTCCTTGCATTTTTAACATAGAATTAAGATAATTATATTAGAATATATATATTAGGCTAAAAAATCAAATTTCATTATGAAAAAGCATTTCTTGGAAATAAAAATGAGCGATAAGGTTTTTAGATAAAATAAATTATGAGATTACCAAATCCAAGCTAATAAAACATTTGTTTTGTTTT
Organism: Uloborus plumipes; assembly: GCA_038373865.1. Lineage (NCBI taxonomy): Eukaryota > Metazoa > Arthropoda > Arachnida > Araneae > Uloboridae > Uloborus > Uloborus plumipes. The sequence continues at coordinate 43,578 of JAXGGA010002832.1, forward strand.
AAAACAACACACAACTTCAACTTTTTCAACACACAACTCTGCTGCTTGCTTTTCTTTAATTAGTTGCAGGAAAAATTTAATTTCTTGATCAGAAATTCAAATTTAGCATGCTAGTTATTATCTAGTTATTTAGCGAAGTTATAAGAAATTGAGGCACAAAAAAATAAATTAATTAATTAATTAAAATAATAATAATTAATTAATTTCTACAGTGTCAATTTTTCTTATTTTACTAACTTCTATTGTTAGGTCATACAAACCACAAATGAAGCAATTGTACTAAAACTCATTGCTTTTCATTTTTTAAGAACAAAAATATTCAATATATATGGCTAAAGTATGATTTTTGCTTTTTATAATTCTGAAACGTGTGAGTTAGTTCTGTAACATATTTGCTGTTTTTCAATGTTACCGCTCTGACTGTTACCGATCTGACAAACTGACAAAGTTTTTTTTTATTTCCGAGTCGATCGCACTAAACCAAAATCAAACACGTGGTTTTTTCACTTGTAACAAAGGACTATACTTATATATAAAATAATTTTTAAAATAATAAAAACTGCGCATTTTAGAGCGTGTTACCGATCTGATGACTCAAATGACACACATTTTATAAAATCACTTAAAAAATCTTACCTACAATTTTAGATGCAGAAATGCAAATTTTTAATTACAATTCGATAAAACTTTCCACCAAGTATTCAGTATCACGTGGTATAGGTGGGTATATGGATTTCTATGCATTCTGTGTGATCAAAGATAGCAAGCGAAAACGCTCAACTAAAATTGTTAATTTTGATCATAAAATGTTACTCGCCAAAAAACTGATAAAAATCTTTCTAACTCTATTTTTAACAATTAAAGCAAGAGTTTTGAAAATAACTGAGGTATTATTACAGACTAAACTTACCTATGGAATGTTATTGGTCCACCCTTGAAAGATTTTTCTTTGCATCCCAATGCACAACATTTAGAAACCATTTTATCTCAAAATAACAGTTCATCTCCATAGAAGTGCATGCTATGATCAGCTGCGGTGGTTGTAGATCACGTGGTTAAAGCCAGGTAGGTTCTGGCGGCGGAAAGGTTACCACACACTCTCTCTATGTATCTTTACTCTGTGTGGTCAACAGCTGCAGGTGTTTCATTGTGCGCTTCATCAATTCGTAGACGTCTGCTGCAGCGTGGACTGCGCACAAGGACTCCTTTATACAGGATCCCCCTCACGCTAAACCATCGCCACCTGTGGCTAAAATGGGCCGATCAGCATAGGTACTGGCATGCTGATTGGCAGTATGTTGTGTTTTCTGACGAATCCCGCTTTAATTTGTGGTACAATGATGACCGCATTCGCGTCCGACGCTATGCCGAGGAACGCCACCTTCCAGAGTGCATTATCAAACCTCCTAGTGGACGAACACCTGGAGTCATGGTCTGGGGTGCCATATCATATCACGGACGATGTCAATTGCTACAAATTGTGGACAACCTGAACAGCAACCCGTACATCAGTGAAGTTCTACGGCCCTACGCTGTCCCCTTTCTTCAAGGCTTGCCTGGCACTTTATTTCAGCAGGCTAATGCCCGCCCTCATGTCGCTAGGACTGTACAATCCATCCTCGTCCTGTTGCTTTTACAGACGAACTTTGGGTACGCATACAAACAGTGTGGAATGCTCTTGAACAGGCAGTCATTAAAAATTTGTTAGACTCCATACCACGTCGCGTAGCAGCACTTATTGCAGCGCGTGGTGGCTACACAAAATACTAATTTCAATACTTTTTTGTTTGTTGGCTTTCTAAGTTAAATCATTTATTTGTATCATTATCACTCAGCTGTGTATTAAATGTCATTCAATTATAACGATTCCTTCATGGTGTTGCAATTTTCACAAACATGAGTTTATGTATATGCAATATTTATGTAATACTGTGTAGCAACAGCATTTATTTTATCTTCTGTTACCTATGTCTTCAATACGAAGAAAAATCGCTTATTTTTTAGAAACGTAGTGAAAGAATGTCACGCTTTGACAAGAGGAAGGGGTGGTTAGTTAAACTGTGATAGATTACGGCAGGGGGGGGGGGGCAGAGGAAGTAACAAGAAAGTGACTTTTCATATTTTGGTTCACACAAAAGCATTTTATGAAACAATATGTTTGTGTATTATAATATGACAGGGGAGGGGTAACGTGAATTGTGAATTGTTGAGACAAAGGGATGGAGGCTGGCCAAGTACGTTGAGGAAACAATATTGCGCCTTTTATACCATACCTCTATGAAGCTTCTTTTGATGTTTTAAATTATTTTCTTCTTGATATAGGCATTTTTTAGACGTTATTCAGAAAAAATATCTTTCTAGTGAAGTTTTTAAAACAAATGTAAAAAAACTTTTTTTTAAGTTTAAAGACTATTTCTATCAGCTTGATTTGCACTAAAAAGTATGAAATAAAATAAAAACAGTGAACTCTCACTTATGCACCGGGCCAAGGGACTAACGGAGAGTGAGAGAGACGCATATTGCATAAGTGAACAAGCCAATTCAAAAATCAAAACCGCAAACATAAGTTCTAATGAGAGTATGAATAAGAATGTTTCTGTGGAAAAGGTTTATATTGCTACAGTTTGGCAATAACTGTAACGCAAGGACGGATACAAGGGAGGGGCGATGGGGGCGATCGCCCCTCCCTTGGAGAACTTTTCAACGGTAGTTTTTCTACATTAAAGTACTAAAAATGCAATTTTATACGAGTTTTAATAAAGATGGGGCAAGGAGTTTTGAAGCTCTCTCCGGGAAGTATTTCGAAATTGAAGTCCGAAACTTTGCGATCAATATATGTTTTCCAGTATGGCTAGTAAAAAGTAACAAAAATCAATCTTCCCTCCCTTGAAAAGTTTCTTGATCCGCCCTTGCTGTAACGTTACTACAGTGATAAAGATTTAAAAAAAAAATATTACAGCAGATCTAATCACAAACTGCTTCCTTTAAAACGATGCATAATAGATAATTGTCCCTCTTCGAACTCTATTTTTTTTAAAGAAAATAAATTAATTTTTCATTTTACGAAAAAGTCGGTGCATAAGTGAAATATTGATCTTTTGATCGATGCATAAACGAATGAAATTATCATTATTTTACTATGGAATGTGCTGGAACCATCGAAAATCGTCGTATAAGTGAAAAGTCGCATAAATGAGGCGGTGTATAAGTAAGAATCTCACGTATATGATTTCTTGATGACAACAGTCAAAATTTCAGTCGATCTAATCATATCTTTATGTGTTTATTAATTCTCAAGCAGCAAATAAAGTTTCAATTAAAAATTTGAGAGATGAAATAGGCGGTACTTTAAAGCTATTCATACTAAACTGTATGTCGCCTATTTCGTCCCTCAAAGTTTTAATTTAAATTTTATTTGCTGCTTTACAATAAATCAACATACAAATATAAAATTAGATCAACTGAAATTTTTGACTTGTCATCAAGAAATCATATACAGGTTGTCCACTCCAATCGTGGCCCAAAAGCTACTCTCTAAACCGTTAGAGATAAGCATATAGTTCATTTAGGAAAAAATCTCTAAATTACGAAAGGAATTTGGGAAGAGTTTTGAAAGAGTTACGAAATTTAAATTTTTATACAGCTTCCCAGTTGTATCAATCATATTTAGTAAAACATTCTTGACACTGCAACGTTTTAAACTAAAAAAATATCACTCTTCTACGACAAAAATTGACCGAGTTATGACGTTTCGAAAAATCAAGATTTTGAAGGATTTTATGACGTCATCGAGAGATGGCGTCCGTAATGTAAAGGGTCCGTATGCGAATTGAGGAAGTGTGTTGACTGGCGAAAATTTCGATTCGTTACATCAAGGGCATTATTAATGGCTGAAAAGACTCTACAATATCAAATTACAAGTTGACCAATCACTCTCGGTGATTGTCTTACTTAACGTGATTGCGTGATTGAAGTCGATTGATTGAATGCACGAGACTGCGTGATTAAAAGTGAGTGATAGAATGAGCGTATTTGATACAATGAATGTGAATGTTGATTTGACACGGTTTATTTAATGAATGTGATTGCGTGATTGAACGTGACATATGAAATGAACGTGATTGATGCAATGAACGTGATTGAGTGACTGAACGTGATTGATGAAACTAACGTGATTTAACGTGACGGATAAAATGAACGTGATTTAACGTGACGGATGAAATGAACGTGATTTAACGTGACGGATGAAATGAACGTGATTGATTTAATGAACATGATTGCGTGATAGAACGTGACTGGTGAAATGAACGTGATTGAATGACGGCACGTGATTAATGAAATAAACGTGATTGATTTAATGAACGTGATTGCGTGATTAAATATGATATATGAAATGAACGTGATTGATACAATGAACGTGAATGCGTGAATGAGCGTGAATGATGGAGTGAACGTAACTGATTAAATTAAAGTGATTGATGAAATGAACGTGATTGATTGAACGTGACTGATGGAATGAACGTGATTGATGAAATGAATACGATTTTTTATTGCAGGTGACTGATGGATTGAACGTACTTGAAGAAATGAACGTTATTTATCAAGTAAACGTGACTGATGGGATGAACGTGATTGAATAACTGAACGAGCGTGATGACATGAACATGATTGATTGAACGTGATTAAATTATTGAACGTGACTGATGAAACTAACTTGATTTAACGTGACGGATGAAATGAACGCGATTGATGTAATGAACATGATTGCGTGATAAAACGTAACTGGTGGAATGAACGTGATTGAATGACGGCACGTGATTAATAAAATCAACGTGATTGATTTAATGAACGTAATTGCGTGATTGAATATGATATATGAAATGAACGTGATTGATGCAATAAGCTTGAATGCGTGAATGAGCGTGAATGATGGAGTGAACGTGACTGGTGGAATAAAAGTGATTGATGAAATGAATGTGACTGATGGAATGAACGTCATTGATAAAATGAACACGATTGATTGCACGTGACTGATGAAATGAACGTGACTGATGGCATGAATGTGAGTGAGTGATTGAACGTGACTGATGGATTGAAGTGATCGATGAAATGAACGTGATTTATCAAGTAAACGTGACTGATGGAATGAACGTGATTGAATAACTGAACGAGTGTGATGACATGAACATGGATTGAACGTGACTGATGAAATGAACGTGACAGATAGCATGAACGTGAGTGAGTGATTGAACATTACTGATGGAATGAACGTGACAGATGGCATGAATGTGAGAGTGATTGAACGTGACTAATGGATTAAACGTGATCTAAGAAATGAACGTGATTTATCAAGTAAACGTGACTGATAGAATGAACGTGACTGATGGCATGAACATGACTGATGACATGAACGTCACTGATGACATGAACATGACTGATGGCATGAACGTGACTGATGGCATGAACGTGACTGATGAAATGAGCGTGACTGATGAAATGAGCGTGACTGATGGCATGAACGTGACTGATAGAATGAACATGATTGGTAATGAACTGCATGTTGTTTTATTAATCATTTTCATTGCATCATTCCAACGTGAATTCCTTCGTTAGCCTGTGTTATTTTTCTTTTCATTTAAGTACTCACGTTCCGTAAACCACGTTCGCTAATTAATCCAGCTCGTTCGTTAATGATATCAGTTAGGATCATTCTAATAATATTCATCAAATAAGCTTTATTAGAGCAGTCATTTACGTTTTTTAGATAAATCGCATTCAATCACTCATTCACGTTCATTCCATCAGTCACGTTCAGTCATTCAATATCGTTCATTCTATCAGTTACGTTCAATCAAGCAATCACGTTCATTATGCCAATTATGTTTATTTCATCAATCACATTAAATCACTCAATCACGTTTATTCCATCAGTCACGTTCCGTCATTCAATAAATCATGTTTATTTCATCAATCGCGATCAGTCACTCAATCACGATTATTCCATCAGTCACGTTCAATCACGCATTCACGTTCATTGCATCAATCAAGTTCATTTCACGTGTCACATTCAATCACGCAATCACATTCATTAAATCAACCGCGTCAAATCATTTACCTTCATTGTATCAATCACGCTCATTTTATTAGTCACGTTTAATTACGCAGTCACGTGCATTCCATCACCTTCAATCACGCAATCACGTTAAATAAGGCAATCACCGAGAGTGATTGATTAACTTGTAATTTGCTCTTAGTAAGTCTTTTCTGTCGTAATAATGCCTCTGATGTAAAGAATTGAAATAAATTTACACCAGTCAACACACTTTCTCAATTCGCATACGGACCCTCAAGCGATCTCTCTATGACGTCATAAAATTCTTCAATATCTAGATTTTTCAAAGCGTCATAACTCGGTCAATTTTTGTCGTATAAGAGTGATTTTTTTTAGTTTTAAACGTTACAGTGTCAAAATGTTTTACTAAATATGATTGATAAGACTGGGGAGCTGTATAAAAATTTAAATTTCGTAACTCTTTCAAGATTTGATTTTTTGAAAATCATTTTATAGACCCAATATCCTTTTGTAATTTAGAGATTTTTTCCCAAATGAACCATATGGTAATCTCTTACGGTTTAGAAATTAGGTATTGGGCCACGATTGGAGTGGACAGCCTGTACTTGTTTTATTTCATACTTTTTAGCGCAAATCAAGCTGATAGAAAGTCTTTAAACTTAAATGCTGTTTCACATGTAATTTTAAAGTTTTTTGTTTCAAAATTTTTTAATTTAAAATCTGTTTAATATTTTGTTATAGTATTTCACACTAATTTATTTATTTTTTCCACTGAAAAAAAAAAAAAGAGTACGTAGTTGAAATCTTTAAAAAATCGCCGATTTAATGAAATTTCTGAGCATGCATGCTGCGAGTGATTTTTTTTTTAAATCTACCTTTGATAGCGACCACTAGTGTAAATACCTTCTTCTGTGGGACGGAGGTTGGTCGTTATTTCGAGCCCCACTGTATTCGTTTATTTAATGTTTGTCAGGATCATGTTTTCCCACTGCCAATCAAGAGAACACAAATTCGTAAGTAATTTTAATGTCCCCAGAACAATGAACTTACCGCTTACAGAGCAAAGCAAGCGGTTTGACTACTGTGCTGCCGGCGAAAGCACATCTTGGTTACGTTCATAAGACTTCAAGAGCTCTGCGCCGATGAAGGAGGAAGTATCGTAAATTTCACCGGGCTGAATTTAACCCGGTTTGTGTTTTTCTGATAAATCATGACAGGGGGTAAGTCTCGGGCCTAGTATAACTAGGCAGGGGACTGTGCTAGAGGACTGTGTTTTTTCACTTTCTTTAGTAATACAGTGAAATCTGTGTATAACGATACTCAAGGGACCGAGAAAAAATATCGTTTTTGACAGATTATCATTGTAGACAGTTTGAGCAAGAGTAGATGGGAAGTTGGCTGGGACCAAACCAAAATATCGTAATATGCAGGTTTATCGTTATGTACAGTATCGTTATACACAGGTTTCACTGTATCTGCAAAATAATTGGAACATAATTAGTTACGAAACTACCTATAAATTTAGGCACAAATCGTGGATATAATAACTGAGATATGTTACATAATTAAACTAATTACCATTAATAAAATCACTTCCTAAAGGATTGTTTTCGCAACAACCACTATGCATACTTTCATCTCGAATGTGGCTCTCAAACTAAACAAAAGTGGCGTTTCAACACCGTTCTCAGCCATTTCGAGAAATTCACACTGACTAATTTGAACTTCATGCCAAAAAACATTTGCAAGAATAACGGATTTTTTCTATTGCAGCTTTGAATGTGTGGCAGGGGACTGTTTGAAAATTCTTCGGACAGAATTTACATGACAATATTAAGTTTTAGAAATGGGTAATTGAGCCTTATTTCATAAGAAAAGGTACAGTTGCATTATTCAATTTTTAGGTATTCATTGCCGAATTTATGTAGTGTTAATGCGTTTTTTTGAAATATTGCCTTTAAGTGTTAGACTATAGGATTGGGATAGTCAGGGGACTGTGTTTTTGGTGCTTAGATAAGTTCTAGAAAAAAAATTAAACTGTTATAGCTCCAATTACAATTGTGTTGCAAAGTATTAGTGCTTTACTTGTATAGGATTTTGATTGCGACTATTTTCTGAAAGACGACCGACATTGGATAATCCTGGATATGAAAAATTTAAATATGCATCGAGAAAATGTATTGTTTGCTCAAAAGCACAAGTTATTCGTGAAACCCGCTATCAATGCAATGAATGTGATGTTGGTTTATGTGTTCAACACTGTTTTAGGAAATTTCACACAGCAGATAAATTCTAACACCTGTTTATTATACTGTTATTCGGAACATTTAACTTTGAATTTTGGTTCTTTTATTTTCATTTTCTTTTTTTCTCTAAAAGTAAAAAGGTTTTATGTCGCAAAACGCACCTTTTTCTTCCTCCAATACACGACACTGGGAGCACATCTCGTCAGTTTTCCTCGGCAGGTAAGGGGTTAAGAGCGATAATTACTTTATTACACTGTAATTATTTTCTAAATACTCAGTTAGGACAGCCAATTACGAGTGTACAGAGAATCGCCCACATATAAACGTATTACAAATATGTAAATAGCATGACTTAATTGATGGGAAGAGCCGAATGGAACCCGAAATGCAGCAACCTACTTGTAGTGTGTTCTGGGCTCTTAATGTAACGAAATATATTTGCATTTGCAGCTGAAAGCTTTATTTTGCGCATTCATTTCAAAAGAATAATTAACTGGACTGAAAAATTATTGCAATGAGCAAAAAAGGCTGAAAAAGACTTTGGTTAAAATCGCGAAAATTCACGGCTGATGTGAGAACTCAAAACTGCGAGGAATTTAAATAATTTGAAAGATACATGAAAAGAGTGTTAAAAAGAAGCATTTAAACGGCATTGTAACAAAAATTTTGAAAAATAGTTTTTTCATAAAAATGCTGGAAAATTAACCCTTCTTTTCAATTTTCAGGAGAAATTCAAGGCTGTTTAGGACCCTAAAGGAGTTGTTAAAACTTGATACTATTTCACATGTGTATTGCACTTACACATGCGCAGCTTTTGGCGGGTAGTCCAAATTTATTTTTATTCGATTCACCCTTCTATACATTTGTATAAATAATTTAAATTTTAGAAAATGAAATTCTGCTAAAGTGCTCATTTACTGGCCAGACCATCCCCGTCGTCACATATTTCTACCGAATAGCAGATTTTTTCTGCAGATTCAAAGAAACAAGATGTCTGGAATCGGTTCATTTTTTTCATTTGCTTTCATCTGTCCCGCCTGAGAAACTTTCTTTGTGCATCTCTGTTGATGCACGCGAACAGAAAAACAGACGCTTTTAATCTTTTTTTGCGCCCCAAGAAATTTTGCAACCCCGTGTCTGCAAGTCCTGTTTCTTTTTTTTCCATAAATGCTCTTCCCTACTTTTGATCTTCCGTCCGTCTCATCCCCCCCCCTCTTCCGGGCGGATCCCGTGTATTCCAGTGAGCTCAAATAGGACCTAGAGGATCAGTGGTACTCCACTGGTAGAAACGTGAATCACTTGGCGAGCGACAGGGCTAGAGCGGGAGTCCAGATTTGTAAGATGATCGCTCTCTTTTGCCGCTGCTTCTGCGTCATCATCCTTATCTTGGCAATAAGGTTGCCGAGAAATAAACAAGTTTTAATTCTTAAGTTAAATATAAATAAAGAATTATTTTTCTCGATGAGGTATATATTCGGTATACCGATAGTCTTTCCGTTACAAATCGGTTTCTTGATGATTTATAAAGAATTAGCTATTTTTAATTAATTTTCAGACATTGCTCGTACGCTCTGATGCTAAAAGGCAGCCAAACGAGGGGGACAGTTGGCGAGATTTCCGGGCTACACTGCTCCCCATTCCGATTGCAGGTTATCAGCGTCCCATTCCCGTCTGTGTCGTATCCCCGGGCGCCGCGCCTGCGCACCGGGGCGCCTATAAATAGTGTCGCGCCGTGCAGGGGCGCTCCAGACATCTTCCTACCCTCCTGCTGCGATGGCAGACGACTGCATGAGACTCGTGCTCCTGCTCTACGCGAGCGGCCTGCTCTGCGCGCCCCTGCACGCCTCCCGCCCCGGTAAGTGAGCGCCCCACTCTTGACCACCAAAGCTCGTCATCGGAAGAAATTCTGCGCCGGGAGTTCTTGGTTTACCCGAACACATTTACGCTGTCGTTTGGATCGTTGAGTAAAATCGGTGTAGCTCCGCATTTTCAAAATGCGTAGTCCTTTGCTATACACTGTAAAAAATTAATGTTGTTTTTACAGTATAATACTGCTCATTTTATAGCAATAAACTGTAAAAAAATATTAATTTTACAGTAATGAACTGTAAAATTTCTAACTTTACAATACTAAACTATAAAATTGCTAATTTTATAGTAATAAACTGAAAATTGCTAATTTAACAGATTGTTACCGTGCATTTTATAGATTTAAACTGGAACCTCTGCTGCCAGTATTATGCTGTTGTTGTTACAGTATAATACTGCTAAATCTTATTGCAATAAACTGTTAAATTACTAACTTTAGCGTTAGAAGCCGTAAAATTGCTAGTTTTACAGTTTGTTACTGTGCATTTTAGTTTTAAATTGGATGCTCGGCTGCCAGTATTAAACTGTAAAAACAATAGTTCATTTTTGCTATGAATGGTATGATTTCGCATTTAGTTTTCTCGTTTAGTTGAAAAGCGATTCGAAGTACTTTTTCAAAAAGATATATCAAATGACAAACAGTAGCGGAACACTTTTACTGTTTTTTTTTTTTTTCTTAAGGAAGAAATTGCAAAAGGAGCAATATCTTTAAATTTCATATTTGTTTGTTAAATGGTAAGGTTTCCGATTTCGTTTTGTCATTCGGTATGAAAACAAAGCAATGGACGTTTCCGAAAATCTAATGACAAGTAGTAGCTGTGAACACTTGTTTTTTTTTTCCTCCAAGGAAAAGCAAAATCCTACGATAAGGCGTAGTAAAATCGTTTGCAGGAACATGCACCACTTTGACAGTGAACGATATTTGTATTAGAATGGCAATTCATGAGAAAAAGTATACAGCAGTGAAATGTTAGTTCTGGTCAAGGGGATTAAGTTTTCATGTCACCAAATTAATTTAGCAATAAATTTTTATGCATATTTTTTGGTTTTTTTAGTTGAAAATACATCAAACATATATAACGAGTAAAATTATTTTGACAATCAGCAGGTTCTAAGGCCCCCAACGCCTTAGGGCCCCTAAGAAAACTGTTCCGATCACAGGTCGACCTCTCAGCAAAGTACAAGGAGTGGTACTTATAACCTTCAGCCATTAGGATTCATAATTCTGAATTAATATAAGCGGGACTTCTAAGTCCCGTCGGGCATAAAGGGTTAAAGGAGAGAAGCTAAATCTTTGCTATCTAAAAGTAGCAACGATTTCTCACCAACCGATAGAGGACGCTCTTCGCAACTGCTCCTGATTTTGTAAACAAATCAATGTGAATGATGCCGAGTCGGTTAATTTTTAAGAGGTTGCTGTGGAAAAAAAAAAGACTTCTTTTCAACTGAATTTCTGTGTAAATCTTCGATTGACATTATGAATTCAATTAGATTTTCATCCCACGGAAATACGCGCCGTATACTTTGAGAAATAGGTTTCCTCCAATGCACTCTAAAACTTGCCAAATAGGAACTGTCTGCATAAGACTTTTTTTGCATTGTATGATGTTATTTTTTCTAAGAATCAGTTCTCTAAGTTATTGATAAACTAAGCATGTAGCAAAAAATAAATTGTGTAAGTGCTTAATTTTGTATTAAATATATTTAGTAGACTATTATAATTATTAAAGTATATTTTCATAAAGCCTTCCTTTTTGCATGTTCATATTTTTATTTAATTACCATTTGTAATCAGTAATAGTTTATGATAGCTATAGCTGAAAGAAAAATGAAACATTACTCACTTTTGCTCTGAATAAACCATGAACTTTTCCCCTTCTGCTTTCATCTGTCGACGATCTGCCAAATATCCTGTGCTGCAACCAGGTATTAAGCATGTCGATATCCCCAATTAGAAATTATAAGAAAAATTGCAAGCAAATAGGAATGACGAAATCTTTTTTTTATCATAGTTTAAGCCTTTTCGACTACCAACAGTCATAAAAAATCACTTAAAAATCCAGTTGAAAAAAAAAATATTTTCTTTCCCATAGCAGCATTTGACAAAATTGACAGATTCGGCATCAGTCACATTGATTTGTTTACGAAGTCAAGAACAATTGCAAAGAGCTTCCACTAGTGGTCGGTGAGAAATCGTTGCCACTTTCAAACTAGTGAACCCGTTGGACATTTGGCTATTTCTTTTTACTCCGCGTTTCTGGCTCTATGAACTTTATTTTTTGCTTCACTGCACACATTTGTTGCGTAAGGTAAAAGTGATTAGGAATTTTTTTATCGTGTGGGTGTGTGTCGAAAATGTTCCACATATTTAAGAGTATCTTCCTCTCTCTATATTTTTGGGCTGGAGAAAGTATTGTACTTTCAGACATTTTTTTTTTTTTTAAACATGTTGATTAGTTGCGGAATGTGGAGCAAAGTGAAATAGCGGGCAAAGTGAAATGACAAAATATTTTCATTTTGCAATGCCACCTAGCAAGCAATATTTTAACAAAGTCCCAAGACATACAGTCTATTTCTGCCAACAAATAGATCTGAAGATCAACGAAAAAAATTTTACAAGTTCATTTCAAAACTTGATGCACTTATTGCAATATTCGTGTTTTTTTCAAAAATATTTTTTGTCATGATACAATTATAAAATTCCTGTAATTGTCATTTTAAGTATTAATCGAGATCTACTGGTATCCAGTACAATACTTATTTCGTTAATATTAAGAGAATTTTGATTTTAAATGTTCAATGTAATTTGTCAAGTGCACGCGGGGCAAAGTGGATGGGGCAAAGTGAAATAGTTCATATCGTTTACTTATGCATTATTTTTTTAAATCACGTACGTATTTCTTTATTTGTTAGTTAATTTACATTCTTTTACCTATGAATTCACTTATTTATTCATTCGTTCACTGATTTTCTTATTTGTTCTATATTTTATTCACTCATTTCTTGTTCTCATAAATTAATGAGTTCATTAATTTGTTTACTTATTTATTCGTTTATTTTTTAATTATCAAGTCATTCATTCGTTTGTTTACACGTCCATTTAATGAAAATTACTGTTAATTATAAAATAGAAAATGTTTCATAGTAAAACTCTCATAGTTTCATAGTTTCACTTCGCCCCACGGTTTTTCAAGGAGGAAAATTTCTACCGATTTTTGAAGGTGCAAAATAATTGCCAAAGATGAAAAATAATATTTCAACGCAATTTGTCATACAAAACACATTATTCAATCTTTATGTACAATAATTTTCAGAACAAATTTCCGATGCTTTCATTTTGAAATAGGTCCGCTTTCTTAACTATTTCACTTTACCCCACATTCCCCTACTTGTTCATACTGGCTTAGAATCGTGTTAATATTCTTTCCTCGGTAAGAAAATTTGAAATCAACTAGTGCATCATGGTAAATAGCAGTTTATCGGAGTTTGACTGAATGTTTGCAAGTACAAAAAAAGGTTACCGAGCTATGAACTAATGCATTCATTAGGAAATTCGTACTGTTTATTTCCGTGCACAGACGGGGTTAACGCAATTATCTATGCATCCTAAGAGAAAAATTAGACGCCTGTAAGAAAATTTTAGATTTTATTTTATTTATACTGTTACGGCTCAAAAGTAAAACTGATTATATCTCAATACCCAGTGCATTTTTCCGAATGCACATGATAAATTGGTCGAACTTCATTTCAAGTTCACCCAAATCAAAGCAAAGATGGCACAAAAATGACCTACATTGTCGCTTCGTGGCGAAGACTGTTGAGTTCATCTTTAAACTTTTTGACTGACGCATGTCACTCAACACAATTAATCCGTGTGGTCATTCCAAATAGTTTCCTTTTTTTTTCATACATTATTTAAACATTTTGCTGTTACACTTTAATACTTAAAAATTACTTAAGTTAGAAGAAACACTATGAATGACGAATAAAAATTTAAACAATATTTACGTGTACTTTTCATTGGCTTTTTTTTCCTTCTAGAAAGTCTTCCTTTTTCTTTTTAATCTCGTAAAAATCTTCAAGATAGAGTTAATTTTGCACGCCAATGTTAAAAATGACAAATTAATCATTCTAAATAGTTCTTCAGATATAATTATTTTTAGAATTTTGGGTCATCTATAATCAAATTCAATTTTTACCGGGACGTGAATAAACCGATAAGGACACAGAGCTTTTGTCTAAAAACAGGGACTTCTAATAAGCTTAGTATCAAAGAAAAAAGTCATTTTCCCCTTGAAATTGCAGACAGATTAATAGATTTAGAATCATTATTTTATTTTACGCTTGCCTAATTTTTACTATATGATTAAAACATGTTTTGAAGGCCACTCTTATTTGTCCCCTATGTACTACGAAGTGGTCAAAATATTTAAAAACCCTCCATAAATTGCTGTTGTAAAAACCATTGATAATTTATCATACCCTAACAACTGGAACATTAATAAAAATATGGTTGGAAGATGGAAATCATGAAAACTGATGAACAAAGTTCAAAACTTTCGGTTATGATTTTAGCTATTTTAGTGAGAACAGCTCATATAGCATTTTCGTCTGTCTATTTAGTGTCACCTCATTTATTTATTCATGAATTAAAGAGATAACGTTAATACGGATACTCTAATGGTTTAAAAGTTTATCTGATATCAGCTGTAGATATGTGTACATTTTTGTGGCTATGTTTTCATTAATAGAGGATTTCTATAAATATTCGGACATGTAAAAGTTTAATTCGAGCAGGCAAATTTATAGAGAAAAATGTGCGAGCAATACGCGACATAATTATAGATTTAAAAAAACACACAAAATGATAATAAAAAAAAGAGTTGTTTACACCAGTGCATGTATAAAACTGATTGCAATAACAAATGCTCAAATAAACGTCTAGAAAATTTCTTTCAAGAAGCATTTTGTTCAATCTTGACCGTCTTGTGGTCTCTCTGTAGGTAGAAACAGGTTATGAATGCAATCAGCTGTGCATCATCTAATACCCAGACAGATTATTTTGCAACACAAACTCCCATACGAATGGTTTCAAAATTCTTTACTTATTTCTGTTTTCTATGTACATTATAATTTTAGAGCCAGAAGATTTTTTCTTTCTCAGAAATTCATTTCAGAATCAAATGTAAAAGCAAAACATATATACTGGTAGTTCGATCCAAAACCTTATAAATGGCACTGCAACTATGTTACGTGATTCAATCAACTGTTTATAAAGACAATATTAATACTCGATTGTATAGTAATGAAAATGTCTTCAACTTCTTTTCAAACACCCACTGAAGTTAGAAATTGTATGCGTTTGCTCAAACGTAATTCTTCACTTCTGCGTTTAGTTTCTCACCTTATCAAAAACATTTATTTCACTAATACTGAATTTTTTCACGCCACATTAGAACATTAGAAATAATCTAGAATATATTTATAACTCAGATGGAATATTTTTATGTCATCGTTTAAGGATCGGAGAAACATCTAGTGTAAGGTAATTTGGGAGAAGACACCGCATTGGGAAAAATGCCGTATCACATGAAGGGTCAGGGGGGAAAACCACGGTAGTCACATTTGATTCATTTTGAAAAACGAAATTTAAACTTTACGAACTCATAAACTTCCCCAGTATACTTGTTCTAAAATGACAATAATACATGGACTACAGTGTTTTTTCACGAATATTGCATATACTAAACGAAATTACACTTATTTTTCTAACAGGTGGTAGCATCAGTTTAAATTCAACAAAAAGTGGACTACCGTGGTTTTTCCCCCTGACCCTTCATATGTTTCCCCCACAAGAATCAACAACAACAGCTAGCCAGTCAGTTAGAATGAAGGAGCATGCATATTGAGAGTATACATAAATTGTTTTTGATTTACCGCTGGTTTAAGGGGTGTTTTTTTTTAATAGTGCTTATCAATTTTACAGCTCTGATGAGTACCAGAATGAGTGTTAAATACCTTTGGTTAGTTTTATTGAGTTTATTAGCGCAAGACGTTTAATAGGCTATACTGCGCCATTAAATACCTTTGGCTAAGACGCCGTATATTCTTTGTGGGAAGATGACGTAAATTTTCGACACGCCTTAGAGAAAACAATGATCCTACTCGAAACATAGACCTAGACAACGACACCGAGCCGTCGGAAAAAATGTAATTCGATAAAATACATTGCATGCAGTAGTTGGAGCAAAAAACTCATATGGCATCTTCCCCCAATGGAAATTGCACTAATGGCATCTTCCCCCACGGTATGGGAAGATACCGAAATGGAAGGGTCTTGTAATGATTGATTTTCGACGGTAAAAATGTTCTTCAAAGCGCAAAACTATTTTTTTACCAATCACAATAGTCCATATTTTGTGGATAAATTAGATTTTTAAAAATAAAACCAATGCGCAATTTTACATAAATTAAGGTTGAATACTACGTCGTCTTCCCCCATGTACCCTACATACTATGGCAGTGGAACCTATTCTTATCTTGAAGATTAAATATCGAAAATTCTATTCTGGCACCATCTAAAACAACCAATCACCTTCATTTGGCATTAAGAACGGTTGTTCCAAATTCAGAATCAAATAGTCAGAAAAGGTTTTAAGATAACCAGATGAAAATTTCGTATTGATAAAATAAGTATGCAGTAATTAAACAATCACTCAGTTTGTCTATTCCCCCCTTTTCCTCAATAATTACAAAATACGTAAATAATTTAATTATGTATGTGTTATGGCCCATGGCATTCATCTTAACACTAGGTGCGGCCCTAGTGTAAAAAAAGGTTGGGCACCATTGCCCTAGGGCTACACCTCATACTAAGCTGCGTCTCGAGGGCCAAAGCCTATGTAGCATTAAACTATTATTCAAATATACAATATATCGCCAACTCTTATTCCATCCAAGGACTGCCGTTTTGTGCTTATTGGCACACGGCAGCCTGGTATAGGATTAATCGAGCCGGAGGTACAAATCCTCTTATAGAAGCAAAGAGAGCCAAAAAAAAAAAAGAGTTTAGGAGCGGTGAGAGAGATTTACTGCTTTATTATTCAAATAGTTTTAGACAATATAGGATCTCGCGGAAAAGGAAAGGAAACGACAAACTATGGATTTGTCGTCTTCATTGCTAGGATTATTTTGATCCAATTTTCCTTTTGAATTATTTTAATACGACGAAGTTTCCTTTTTTATCCGAAACTAATAAATGCTATTTGGCTCAAACTTGAAACAATCTTTCTTGATTTCGGTGACTGACTGTTTTTAAAAGGTCCAGAACAATTTTTAAATTCGTAATATTGAACATTACAACGAGCCACATGAGTCAGCTTTGCGGGTCACACATGGCCCACGGGCCGCAAGTGGGGCACCACTGTACTAGTTTTATGACTTTTTTTTAACTTGCAGTAGAAATCAGTGAACTTTTTAATACAGAATCAGAAAAATGCAATGAGTTTATTCTTCTTACAAAAAAGGTTTCGCACCAATTACATTGAAAATGCTTAAACTTTAGTACACTCAGTGTAGTCAAAACGTTCAAGTTTAAATAAACGTGAGGTTCAGATATTCATGTTGTGACTATCTGATAATGGTTTGCATAATTTTACCCGTGGTACGGCAAAAACATTGGTCCGTAATACATTCCAACGGATTTATCAATGCAAGTGAAGACTGTTTAATGGTAGCAGAACAATTAAATTTCAAAACTTCGTCCTTTCAAACTAATCTTGATGACATATAGCACACCGAGAATGGAAGGGGCACTTATTAAATTGGATTGGCGTTAAACTACCGTAGACCAAAAAAAAAAAAGATGTGCCCCTTTCATTCTCGGTGTGCAATATGCTTGAGCTGAAAGTACACAGGCTTCACAGTTACTGTCTAATATTTGTTCGCACGACCTCCCTCGAATCTGCTCACGCGCCCAGTCTCTTCCGATTTTCTCGAAATAGGGGGGACATGAAACGAGGAAGTATCAAGCGAACAAGGATTGGAAGCATCGGGAAGTGCACCTCCGAAACCTATCTCCACTTTTTCAAATGGAAGCGTTCGTGGCAGCCAGTCGCAGAGATCCAAATCAGACAGTAGGGTAGACAGCAGACCAGTGAATGAACACTTGAGCAAATTTTTAATTTCAAAAAATCATAGCGCCGGAAAAAATGGTGGCATTTGCCACGTGACAGTAAAAACATGTCAGATGATAAAATCAGTGTTTTAAAAAAAAAAGTTGGGAGAGCTTTTATGGTTCTGCATCAGGTTTTATGGGGAGTCAAGGCCGTATCCAGAGGGGGGGGGGCGACGGGCCCGCCCCCCCCCCAAACCCGAAATGTTTTATAATGTAATAATGTCTATCTCCAATAAAGGTTAGTTCAAGAAAATAATAAGAATAAAGAAATGAAAAACCCGCACACACATCGAACATCATGGGGGGGGGGGGGGGGCGGTGGCAGCTAGAAATTAGACTCATAGCACACACAAAAATGTATGTGTGTTTGGGCAATGTGCGAAACTGGGCCTTTTCTGGATACGGCCTTTTGGGGGGTTAAAATGAAACAGAGTACCCAGACCCAGTGAAAGAACACGCCTACCAGGGAACAAATGCAGCATTTTCTAGTCATTTTCTTTCGGTAAACGTGTAGAAAGGAGTTAGTTCTGCTAGTTCATCAGTTAAGAAAAATGCTTCAAAACCTTATTTTTTAGGAAAAATACGAGGTGTTCATTCACTGGTCGGTATACGCTATATCCCCTATTTAAGAATGAAAATGTACGAAGATATAGGAGATCCACGTCTGATACTATGAATGAAAAAATAGTTTTCCCCTTTTAATTATTGAGTACGTGGTTGCTGTTTTATGGCCGGCGATTCGTGGTGCGCAAACTGTACCGTCATTTGGTGTGAAGTCCGACTTCAACAGGATACATTTGACATACGGACCCTTTTATAGAGTAGGCACAGCACAACACATTCACACAACGGAAAGACAAGAACAGGAGAGAGAAAATACATCCATGCCAGAACCGGGATTCGAACCCGAAACCCCAGTCAGGCTTCTCTGACCACAAAGCAAGGTGGCCGACTTACGGATCACGTACTCATTTCTTTAAAGAAAAGGAATGTTGTACATAATTTGTACAAAAATCAAAAACCATCTCGCCCGTAAAACCTTAGGGTATGGTAATAATATATGATTATATGAACAAAAATAGCTGATATAATTTTTCCCGATATCAACCAAATTTAAATTATGTTTTACAGTGAAAAAAGAAAGAAAAAAATTCAACAAGAATACTTTTCAGCTTTTATTTAATTTTACTGAAAAATAAAAGCAAAAATACAACGTTGAAAAGTACATATGAAGAGGAATACTGCAGAAACGTGTTTCGGAGTTACAAGGGACATCTCTTTTAATGCAAAAATTGAGAGCTTTTGGTCAGATGTCTTTGCATCCACAAGCGTATATTTTCGCCTTGAAAAAGGCGTTTCTTGCAACGCCGAAACAAGTGTCTGCAGTATTTCTGCACATTTGTGCTTTTCAACTGTATATTTTTGCTTCCACGTTCATACTGTTGAAACAAGGGTTAACAACTAAAAAAACAGTAACACGACACCGCGCAACATCATTTCTTGTTTCTTGAAGAAAACCTTAAATAAATGTTCGTTCAATACTGCTCAAAAATTATCGTGTACCACCGAGTTTCCCAAAGTGTGGTCCGCGGACCCCCGAGAGTCCGCGAGTTTATGCCAGGGGGTCCGATGTGCCATCCTGCTAAAACGTAATAACTAATTGAAATTGTAAAACGAGAAACAAAATTTTAATTCAAAACGAAAACAGATTTATAAAGAATAAAAAAGTTCTTATTTACGAACAAGCAGCACTCCCATAACCTTCGATTTTGACACATACTACACTAGGTGGCCAAAAGTATCCGGACACTTTCAAAAATTCACATTTTTACATATAGCTCGAGAAATAAGTGATCAATTGTTCTTTAACTTAGTCATACAAAATATAGGCTTCACCGAACATTTCCAAGTTGAAATTAAATTACCCTTGCATTTGGGGGACGACAAGGGGGTTGAAAGAAAAACCGCTTTTTGACCATAACTCTTCGAAAATAGCTCGGAATAAGCTATCAATTTCAGTAATTAATTAGCATACTATGTATAATTACTGTACAAATTTTTATGAACGTACCACTCTTACTTCTGAAGATATGAAACATTTTTGAAAAAACGGCAATTTTATTTGAAGGGTTTTTGCTCATAACACGCAGAGTTTTTGATCAAACCTTATCACAACTTCAGGAAAGATGACAAAATACAAGAGAAAGAACATACTAAAGCGGTAAATAAAAATATTAAAAATTCGATGAGATATGAACGTTAAAAGGAAATAATTTTTCACGGCGCATGCGCGAACGACAGAAATTTATAACTACAAAAATATTGTAGCCTGATTTATACTGCATCTTATAAAAAAAGTTCCAGTTGAATATCATGAAAAATGAAAAAGATATCAGCGATCTAGTGAGCTGTATTTCATTCATTCTCAGGCAATACATAAATAGTGAGGGTCTGTCCACAAAGAGCTATTTTTAAATTAAAGGTTATTGCGTCGTCTTTCAAAACCAACGTTTCAGAGGGTGTTCGGATACTTTTGGAAACGTACGTATAAGGTCTTTTTGGCCGAACAGACGAAATGTGACTTCTATGCCGAATATAAATTTTCAAACTGTATACAATTTAACATTGAAAAAAAATGATCGATTGTCACCACACTATTTGTGGACAACCCCTCACTATTTATGTATTGTTTGCGACTGAATGAAATACAGCTCACTAGATCGCTGATATCTTTTTCATTTTTCATGATATTCAACTGGAACTTTTTTTTATAAGATGCAGTATAAATCAGGCTACAATATTTTTGTAGTTATAAATTTCTGTCGTTCGCGCATGCGCCGTGAAAAATTATTTCCTTTTAACGTTCATATCTCATCGAATTTTTAATATTTTTATTTACTGCTTTAGTATGTTCTTTCTCTTGTATTTTGTCACCTTTCCTGAAGTTGTGATAAGGTTTGATCAAAAACTCTGCGTGTTATGAGCAAAAACCCTTCAAATAAAATTGCCGTTTTTTCAAAAATGTTTCATATCTTCAGAAGTAAGAGTGGTACGTTCATAAAAATTTGTACAGTAATTATACATAGTATGCTAATTAATTACTGAAATTGATAGCTTATTCCGAGCTATTTTCGAAGAGTTATGGTCAAAAAGCGGTTTTTCTTTCAACCCCCTTCTTGTCGTCCCCCAAATGCAAGGGTAATTTAATTTCAACTTGGAAATGTTCGGTGAAGTCTATATTTTGTATGACTAAAGTTTAAGAACAATTGATCACTTATTTCTCGAGCTATATGTAAGAATGTGAATTTTTGAAAGTGTCCGGATACTTTTGGCCACCTAGTGTATTTCCAATCCTAAAATAATATTTCGTATGGTCTATTATAGTGTGGTATGGATGGTATATTATGGTTGACATTGCATTTCTTAACTCCAATGCGGAATGGAACTTTCTGATCTTAGCGACTTAAGCGACAGACCTGAAGCTGAATATTGCACCTAACTAGCAATGTTAAGATTTATTTTGATTTTTAAAAAAATGTTAGATTCTCTTATCTTTTAAAGTCAATGTGGGAAATAGAAATAAGTAAACAAGCTTACACATTTATTAATTTTGTGTACAGGACACAAACGTGCAAACATTTTATAAAGAAATATTCAAATGTATCAAATCAAGTCTTTTTTTAACGCGCGGAGAGCGGGAGTGGGGGGGGGGGGAGTTAGTAAATACAGTCGACGCTCGTTATAACGACCACACGGGAAAAGACCATCCCAATATAACGAATGGTGAGAAAACCCCAAACTGTGTCCCAATATACTCTATTCTACCTTTTACAGCGACCACTCGTTATAAAGACCGTTTTCTGTAAGACGGAGACGGTTGTTATATCGAGCGTCGACTGTATTCAAGATGGGTCTGCGTTGTGGGAAATACTGCGGTACCATATTTTGGTCTTTTGACTCTTAATGTGTGTTCGCTTGTATGATCGCTTAGTCTTTATGTATCATCGGCGCTGCGAGAACTTGAGATTCGCCGCAACTTGGTTTTATTGATCGCCTAAAAAGCCCTCAAAATTGGCTACATTCCAGAACTTTGAGCTCTACAGTGTGTTGGGATTCTGAGTGCAAGTTCAAAGAGAAAGAAATAAAAAAATGAAATATTTTCTTTTTAGGGGGGGGGGATTGGGAAACAAATTTCAAATTTTTACTCTCAACATTTGTTAAAATTTCAATCACTCAGAAAAGTGAAAAACTAACTCTGAGTGTCGTGTTTTGGTGGATGGGAACAAAACCGACGATTATGTACCAAAAAGATAGAAAACATGCTTTTGAGCCTTTTTCTTTAAATTCTAGTGCTTTTCTCTTTATAGTTTTCAAGAATTAAGACTGAAGTATGAAACATTATTTTAATTGAAAGTATTGTCAATAGTTAAAACTAAATGATATACGTAGAAAAATATTATTCACAAGTACTAAGGTTAAATTCAAAATTTGAATAACCCCTGACCCTGATTACCGATCTCATTCTGAAATGAACTCTTCTCTGGTCATAAAGTATTTTCTAAATATATTTAATTGTTTTCCAGAGGATATGGTATACACGAAAAAGGAAAGAATCCTTACTAGTAAAATTTTGCTTGTCGCAAAGGCAGAAAAAGAGTGAAAATTGAAAATTATTATACTAAAATCAATTACAAGTATTATATTTGTTAACAAATAGAAACTGGCACCAGGTAAACATTTTAAATCATTGAGTTTTCTTTGTTCGTTGGCCAACAATGACACCGGTTTCCAATCCTGTAGATTTAAGACTTAGCCGTATTTGCTAAAAACTTATAATTCGAGTTCTATTTTACATGGAAGTTCCGAACGCATCTTATCAGTCGCAGATGTTTCTTTTGGTAATATTGTTTTAAATTTGCCAGTATATTTTCACTTCAAAAACCGCGAAAAACGTTTTAAAGGTTTTTAATTAATATCTTTGTTAATGTCATCCGAAGACGCGAATTAGACAAAAATCAAGCTCTCGATCACTTCACCATTCAAAAAAAAAAAAAAAAAAAAAATCAAAATCGGTTCATCCGTTGGGCTGTACGGTGCCGCACACAAATCGACAGATACAGACACGTCAAACTTGAAACTCCCATCCTTGTTGAGTCAGGTGTTAAAATTTAGCGATATCCAAAATGAAAGTAGCTACATATACACGCGAGTTATCATTCATACAGTTATTTACTATCATTTCATTCAAATCAATGACATGCCTTCACGTTTCATGATATTGCTCCATAACAGTGCTTAAAGCCTGATAATGTTTAGATTTTATTCACGAGCTATGTCAAGCCCTTCCCTGTTTTCAATAAGCAATTCAGCAAGTCTAATTTACATCACGGCGATTATGAAAAGACGACTCATGTTTTTAAACTTATTATTATATAGGGTGACAAGAAATAAATTGGACACACATCGTACAATGAAAATATTGCGACCAAACTTCGAAACAAGTATGAATACATTATTTTGTCTAATATATTTAAGCGTTTTCAAATTGGCTACCGTTAGTATTAATGCAGAGCTTTAGACGTGTCACAAAATTTTCGGCTACTCACTTATTGATATTTTACCCCTTTCCTTCCATAAGGATTCTTGTAGGGATGCCAAAGTTTTATGAGGTTTAGTACACACCCTTGTCTCCAAGACGGACCTACCAGAATAATCCATGGGGTTCAAATCTGGGGAATACGGGGGCCATTCTTGAGCTCCAATGAAGTTCGGAAAATGTGTCTTGCATCAATCTTGAATGTCTTTAGATCTGTATGCAGCTGAAAAATCCTATCCTTTGGTTTTTAAAGAACTTTTGTGACCAAGGTAAGACAGCATCTTCCAAAATGGGTTTGCGGTATGTTTGCTGATAATGTTTTATCCCTTGATCAACAAAAACAAGTGGTGTATCTCCACCAGCACATATCCTACACCAAACCATTGTAGATAGGGGTTGCTGACGCCGCTAATCATTCAAGAAGTTCCAAGTGCTTCTGCTGACCAAACTATCATTATAGCACTTTTAAACTTGTTCAATTGAGAATAGTTTTTCACCTGTGAAGACCAATGTTTGCCATCAATCATCTGCTGCCCGCTTTAACAGTTCTTTATTTTTTTTGAAGTCTTATGCGTATGTTTTTTGCTGCTAGCTTTTGAGCCTCTTTCATTTTGTAAGGGAGAAGACCAAGTTCAACTATTACCATCAAACGAGTGATGTCTATATTGATTTTCTCACCCCTCTAGCAACCTTTCTCATTGAAATCCTAGGTTTTCGTTAAACTCTCTTTTTGATCCCTTTCCGGTCGCTAGATGTGTTAATTGTGCATTTTCTTCTTCCTGACCCGTCACCATCATGTTCGAGTTCTTTTAACCTTTAAATTGTATAGGAAACCGTGTGCTTAGCCACTTTCAATCGTTGAACAATTGCACATTTTTTTGTTTCTTGCTTATGTAATTCAAGTATAGCAGATCGTTTGCGAACCATCATGGTTATCCCAACTAACTTACTTACACCTATTTAGTAGCTTTCTAGGATCAATTCCCTATCACAATATCATTAAAAATTCAGTAATATTTACAGATATTTGGTTTGAAACTTCGTCCGAGTTATTTCTTGTCACACTGTACAAAATATACGATACGGTTGCTGTAAGCGTAGATGTATTCATAAAAATATTAGCTATTTAATATTTCAACACATTTTCTTCCATTTATATCATTGATAGCAGTCACTGTTGTCCTAAATTTACAATTATCATCCAGTTATTTCATACAAATATCCTTGTACGTACTCATTTGTAACATTGTATTTATGAATAGCAACAGTCCTAAGAGTCAAATCTTAAGATCGAGACACGTTTGTGATAGTTGGCGTTATTATTTAAATGTATTGTTGGGTATTTGTCATGGATGCTGACGCTGGATTTAAATAATAGTCCAAGAGAGCAACGTCGAAAAAACAACCATTTTAAGACCGTCTGGCTTTCTAATATCTTTCGCTCTGCTCTTCTGAGCAGCATGCCGGAGTCTGGCAGACGAGAGTGGCTGCATTTTTTGCTGCGTATCACACTTGTACTGAAAAAAACTGATAAAATGTATTGTTTCTGGGCAATTTCGGGTCAAATCAATCACGAAAAAAAAAAGGGGGGGGGTTGACCTCGCCATTTCCGATTTTAACAAAAATTGGTGTGAAAGATGCACATGACAAGGCAAGTAATCCTGCCAAATTTTAGATTTCTACTTCAAAAATCGTACAATACAGGGTGTCCACTCCAATCGTGGACCAATAGCTAATTTCTAAACCGTTAGAGATAAGCATATAGTTTATTTAGGAAAAAATCTCCAAATTACGAAAGGAATTTTGGGTCTATTCAATGTTTTTCAAAAAATCAAATTTTGAAAGAGTTACGAAATTTAAATTTTTATACAGCCCCCCAGTCCTATCAATCATATTTAGTAAAACATTCTTGACACTGTAACATTTAAAACTAAAAAAAAATCACTCTTCTACGACAAAAATTGACCGAGTTATGACGTTTTGAAAAATCAAGATTTTGCATTATTTCATGACGTCATCGAGAGATCGCTTTAGGGACCGTATGCGAAATCCTTCAAAATCTTGATTTTTCAAAACGTCATAACTCGGTCAATTTTTGTCGTAGAAGAGTGATTTTTTTTTAGTTTTAAACGTTACAGTGTCAAAAATGTTTTACTAAACATGATTGATAGGACTGGGGGGCTGTATAAAAATTTAAATTTCGTAACTCTTTCAAAATTTGATTTTTTGAAAAACATTGAATAGACCCAAAATTCCTTTCGTAATTTGGAGATTTTTTCCTAAATAAACTATATGCTTATCTCTAACGGTTTAGAAATTAGCTATTGGTCCACGATTGGAGTGGACACCCTGTATATATAGCTGTTAAAAAAACGAAAGAAAAAAGTTTTTACATGCAACTTATTTTATAATTGCAGTGGAATAAAAATATAAAAACCATTGTGACGGCAATATACAGCTTTTCATCGATATATTATATGGCATACTTGCGACTGGTTTACGTTTCTGATTTCTCCAAAATTTTTAAAAAATCACTTTTTACCAGGAAAATGTGATGCGTAGTAAAAAACGCAACCGCTCTCAGCTGCCAGACACCCCGCATGCTTCTTAAAAGAGCATAGGGCTCATTCCATGTCAAGTGTCCCAAATTTCGAGAAAGTCCCCACTCGACCCCCTCCCATTTTGATGAAAATTTTTTTGGAAGTACATATAAAATTTGCATGAAGCCATACCAAATTATAGCTCCATAAGCGCTATAGTTCAGCCAATATAAATTATTTCGTAAAGGCCTTTTTCGTGTCTTGAAAAAAATGACCAAATCGTCAAGTTGGTGCTTTTATTGCTCGCGATCTAGGACGATTATATGGCTCAAATTTGGTGATTCTGATAACTGTTTAGAGTAGAATAGCCTTTTTGTGTAATAAAAGCTTAATGTAAGGCAGATTTTTTGCAATTTGCTGCCAAAGTTGGTAAAAAATCGTATTTTGGCACATTTTGACCATACGTTATCAGCTTGTATCTGCTGAAAGAGTGACTTTCTGAAGCTAATTCTTTCCTCGTTTGTAGCCTGACAGTTTGTCCGAAAGGTGTGCAAGTGGCATCTTTAATAGCTCCAATAATTGCTGAATTATGCAAGTTGAAATTCCATTCAAAATTCTTTTTTCTCAATTTTGTCTCAATCTCAAAAGGTTCATCTTGAATTTAAATTTACTTTACATCATTGGAAAGAACACACTTTTTTTAACTAAGAAACGTTGGTTTTATTTTTGAGACAAACCAGTTTCAAGGGGATATAGCAGATCAAAAATGTGTACGTTATTCCGCGTGAAATAAATAAATAAAAAAGGCATAGACCTTAAGAGTTCATGTCAATTTGCTCCAATAAAATTCAAGGAGCTATTGTACTTATGTTCTGATAGAAAAAATCTTTTTTAGATATTTTTGAACTTTAGTTTTTGTGTGCGCATCCGTAAAAACTCAAGAAATGGCAAAACATAAAGTTTCGTTTTTAACAAAAATAATTATTTTTTTATCGCTGATATAAGAGCTTGAGTCTTTTCTAGGAGTTATCTTAAAACTCTTGGAACAGAATTTCGGATGATATGTCACTGTGCAAGGTGTCATTAATATTTTAAGGTCATAAAAAGCATTGTTTCCTTTTCAAAAAATTAAAAATAAAAATAATTAATAAATGAGATAAATAAATAAAACAATTAATATGGTGTGTATGTGATAAAAAATATGTACAATGGGACTCCAAAGCCATTATTCTAAAAAGCAATAACGAAAGTTTTCGATAGAGTTGAATATTGCAATTATTTCCGCCATGTAAATGATAACAATAGTGATTGAAAATATGATAAATAGTAATTGAAAATCCATTCTTTATACTGCCGAGGATGTGTCTAGGATATTCAGCCTATGATTGCAATTTGCTCATAAAGAAAAATGATGAAAAATGGGGAAAATGCTTTTTATGACCTTGAAATATTAATGACCTACAACCTTGCCAAGTGACATATCATCCGAAATTCTATTTCAAGAGCTTTAAAATAACACATAGGAAAAGACTCAAGCTCTTATAGCAGCGATAAAAAGATAATTCTTTTTGTTAAAAACGAAACTTTATTTTTTGCCATTTCTTGAGTTTTTACGGATGCGCACACAAAAACTAAAGTTCAAAAATATCTAAAAATAGGTTTTTTCATCAGAACATAAGTACAATAGCTCCTGTAAATTATAATAGAACAAATTGACATGAATTTTTAAGGTCTATGTCTTTTTTTTCTTTGATTTCACGTGGATAGACGTACACATTTTTGATCTGCTATATCCCCTTAAAACTGGTTTGTCTCAAAAATAAGAAAAAGATTTTTTGCTTAAAAAAAGTGTTCTTTCTAATGATGTAAAGAAAATTGAAATTCAAGATGACCCTTTTGAGATATTGCCCTTTGAAATTGAGACAAAATTGAGAAAAAAAATTTTGACTGGAATTTCAACTCGCATAATTCAGCAATTATTTGAGCTATCAAGATGCCACTTGCACACCTTTTGGACGAACTATCAGGCTACAAACGAGGAAAGAATTAGCTTCAGAAAGTCATTCTTTCAGCAGATACAAGCTGATAACGTATGGTCAAAATTTGCCAAAATACGATTTTTTACCAAATTTGGCAGCAAATTGCAAAAAATCTACAGTGCTTTGAGCTTTTGTTACACAAGTAGGCTATTCTACCCTAAACAGTGATCAGAATCACCAAATTTGAGCCATATAATCGTCTTAGGTCGAGCAATAAAAGCACAAACTTGACGATTTGGTCATTTTTTTCAAGACACGAAAAAGAGCCCTTACAAAATAATTTATATTGGCTGAATTATAGCGCTTATGGAGCTATTATTTGGTATGGCTTAAGAGCAAGAATCTGACAGAGTGTCACGCCTGTGATTCATGACCTCTCAGATTTTTTCCAAAAAATTACCAAATGCTTATTATCTTGTTGAAAAACCAAATCAAGAATGTTTTGTGCTAAAGTTGAGTTGTTTAGTTTTTATGGATTCCCAAAGTTGAAGTTGCGGCAACAAAAATTAAGCGGATTTTCAAGACGTGGAAGTTGCTGTGAGTCAAAACCCTTACCAGGAACTGTTGAACTCCAATTTTCTTTTTGTATATGGAATATAGAAGGTTCAAACTTTACAAAATGAATGTTAAATTTGAGATAAGTTGTTGCCGTAAGGTCAGTAAAGGCCCTCAAAACAAGGCATTTTTGACGTTTTTCAGCATTTTTGAGGTCCAAAGACAGTTTGTACATTTCAGTTGCCACGACAAAAGTAGTGTCGTTTGAAAGACCAGTGTAAGCACTTTAAAATGATGCATAAATAACTGAGGAAAGTTCAACGTGCTTTTAGTTGCGTAAGGCCGAAATATGAAAAATGTCATATTTTACCGATATTCAAACTGTCATAACTTCCTCTGCCAACAACATATTGAAATATTTTTTTGCCAATGTCATACTCTATTCTTTATCTTAACAGAACAGTTGAGTCCTTTGAGGCGAAATGTTAAAAAAATTTTGACAAAAAATGTATTTTTTCCTGTGCATTTTTTGTAAAAAACTTTTAAGCATTTCGCCTCAAAGGACTCAACTGTTCTGTTAAGACGAAGAATAGAGTATGACATTGGCAGAAAAAATATTTCAATATGTTGTTGGCAGAGGAAGTTATGACCGTTTGAATATCGGTAAAATATGACATTTTTCATATTTCGGCCTAACGCAACTAAAAGCACGTTGAACTTTTCTCGGTTATTTATACATTATTTTAAAGTGCTTACACTGGTCTTTCAAACGACACTATACTTTTGCCGTGGCAACTGAAATGTACAAGCTGTTTTTGGACCTCAAAAACGCTAAAAAACGTCAAAAATGCCTTGTTTTGAGGGCCTTTACTGACCTTACGGCAACAACTTATCTCAAATTTAGCATTCATTTTGTAAAGTTTGAACCTTCTATATTCCATATACAAAAATTAAATTAGAGTTCAGCAGTTCCTGGTAAGAGTTTTAGCTCACAGCAATTTCCATGTCTTGAAAATCCGCTTAATTTTTGATGCCGCACCTTCACCTTTAGGGATCCATAAAAACTAAACAACTCAACTTTAGAACAAAATATTCTGGATTTGGTCTTTCAATAAGATAATAAACATTTGGTAATTTTTGGGAGAAAATCTGAGAGGTCATGAATCACCTCATAATGCTAGGCGTGACAGTTTCTCAGATTCTTGCTCTTAATGCAAGTATATGTACTTCCAAAAAAAATTTCATCAAAATCGGATGGGGTTGAGTGGGGACGCCTCGTACACTTGACATGGAATAACCCGTAGGGAAAGATATATTAAAGTGCCAGACGAGTTAAAATTGTCACTCGAAAACGTTGAAAACTCTAAAAACGAACGTCGAAAACTCTTAAACTATAACAATGGTGGAAATGTTATTACTGTATATTCATTTTGCTATTTTTAAGAAAACAAAACAGGTTATAATATAAGAGGTATAGCTAGGGCTTCCTTTGTATTTTACAAAAGCCTGAAAATAATTCTTGACCTTTTTTAGAGGAGGGAAATTTCTTTTGGAGGAGTGGAACATACAAAAGCAGCCCATAACAGTAATAAATTCCATGAAAACTTTTAAGAAAAATTCCTAAAGAGATGAAATGTACAACTAGTTGAAAGTTGACCTGTTCCCTTACATTCTTTCTTGAAAGAAAGTATTCATAAATCGGGTTTTATAAGTGCAATTTTTCGAATATCAACCACATTTTTATTTTTCGTCGATGGCGTGTGGTCAAAAAAATAACGCTAAAATGATGCCTTTCTTTTGTAGCTTTATAAAGTATTAACCCTTGGGCAATTCCACAGAAATGGGGAACTGATGACCAATTTTTCAAAAGCATTTTTTCTCACAAATTAGGTATCATTTTAAAGCTTATGAGTTGCAGTATAAGAAAATAATACAAATTATCACAAGAGTTTAATCCTTTAAGAGTTACAAGACTTTAAACAAGGGTATAATGGACACGCTGCCACAACTCATTTTTTGATAACTTGTTAAACGTAGTATTTTAAACTATAATTGCAATATTTTTCCAAATTATAACTGCCTCAGATGCTTGCCACAACACTGTAGAGCAAATGTATCATAAAAAATTAAACCTCAATTCTTTTTTTTCCCCTGTAGAAGCCTATTTATAATACACTAGGTGGCCAAAAGTATCCGGACACTTTCAAAAATTCACATTTTTACATATAGCTCGAGAAATAAGTGATCAATTGTTCTTTAACTTTAGTCATACAAAATATAGGCTTCACCGAACATTTCCAAGTTGAAATTAAATTACCCTTGCATTTGGGGGACGACAAGAAGGGGGTTGAAAGAAAAACCGCTTTTTGACCATAACTTTTCGAAAATAGCTCGGAATAAGCTATCAATTTCAGTAATTAATTAGCATACTATGTATAATTACTGTACAAATTTTTATGAACGTACCACTCTTACTTCTGAAGATATGAAACATTTTTGAAAAAACGGTAATTTTATTTGAAGGGTTTTCGCTCAGAACACGCAGAGTTTTTGATCAAACCTTATCACAACTTCAGGAAAGATGACGAAATACAAGAGAAAGAACATACTAAAGCGGTAAATAAAAATATTAAAAATTCGATGAGATATGAACGTTAAAAGGAAATAATTTTTCACGGCGCATGCGCGAACGACAGAAATTTATAACTAGAATAATATTGTAGCCTGATTTATACTGCATCTTATAAAAAAGTTCCAGTTGAATATCATGAAAAATAAAAAAGATATCAGCGATCTAGTGAGCTGTATTTCATTCATTCGCAGACAATACATAAATAGTGAGGGTCTGTCCACAAAGAGCTATTTTTAAATTAAAGGTTATTGCGTCGTCTTTCAAAACCAACGTTTCAGAGGGTGTCCGGATACTTTTGGAAACCTACGTATAAGGTCTTTTTGGCCGAACAGACGAAATGTGACTTCTATGCCGAATATAAATTTTCAAACTGTATACAATTTAACATTGAAAAAAAATGATCGATTGTCACCACACTATTTGTGGACAACCCCTCACTATTTATGTATTGTCTGCGAATGAATGAAATACAGCTCACTAGATCGCTGATATCTTTTTCATTTTTCATGATATTCAACTGGAACTTTTTTTATAAGATGCAGTATAAATCAGGCTACAATATTTTTGTAGTTATAAATTTCTGTCGTTCGCGCATGCGCCGTGAAAAATTATTT
This sequence comes from Uloborus plumipes, assembly GCA_038373865.1. NCBI lineage: Eukaryota > Metazoa > Arthropoda > Arachnida > Araneae > Uloboridae > Uloborus > Uloborus plumipes. Next base: position 75,858 of record JAXGGA010002832.1, read on the forward strand.
CCTTTTAACGTTCATATCTCATCGAATTTTTAATATTTTTATTTACCGCTTTAGTATGTTCTTTCTCTTGTATTTTGTCATCTTTCCTGAAGTTGTGATAAGGTTTGATCAAAAACTCTGCGTGTTATGAGCAAAAACCCTTCAAATAAAATTGCCGTTTTTTCAAAAATGTTTCATATCTTCAGAAGTAAGAGTGGTACGTTCATAAAAATTTGTACAGTAATTATACATAGTATGCTAATTAATTACTGAAATTTATGGCTTATTTCGAGCTATTTTCGAAGAGTTATGGTCAAAATGCGGTTTTTTTTCAACACCCTTTCTTGTCATCCAACAAATGCAAGGGTACTTTAATTTCAACTGGGAAATGTTCGCTGAAGCCTATATTTTGTATGACTAAAGTTAAGGAACAATTGATCACTTATTTCTCGAGCTATATGTAAGAATGTGAATTTTTGAAAGTGTCCGGATACTTTTGGCCACCTAGTGTAGCACTTTGACAAAATTACGTCCGACACCAAATTACCTAAATGTTTGTGCTGTATAAAATTGGATGGAATATTTTACAAAACATTTTAAATGCAAATAAGAACATCAATTACTGTTGAAAATGTGCAATCGAATCAAAATTCAAAACGATAGTTTTTTTTCCCCCATGGTGTCAGACGTAAGAAAAAAATTACGTCCGACACCAATTTTTTGTCATTCAATACCTTGTTCTAGTTATGGGATTGCTCTAACTTGCCATAGAAGAAATGAGGGACTGTAGTAATCTCATTTTTTCGCACTGTACTCATTAAAAATGTCTTTATTAATAGTTGTTCTTTCTTTAAAATATTTCTTCTAAATCAGGAAATAGATTGATCCAATCTACCTCAATACGATAGTTCCAGTGGCGAAAAGGTAATGATAAAATGTCAAAAATAAAATTAATTAGTACTTATAGAGACTTTTGGGGAACTGGTAAAACGGAAATGAAATTTTCTCCTTCACACATAAGTTAAACGAGAACAGGCTAAGACTTTTGAGCAGTTAAAATGTCAAGTCAATGGTGAAAAATGTTGTAATAATGCACCTTGATTTTTCTGAAAATGTTGCCATTTTACAGCAAAATGAGATTTAATCCGCACATTGGGCATATGCCCAAGCCGTAGTTTTTTCAGCTCAGTCATGGATTTCCAAAGAAATCGCTAAAGTTTTGCCATAATTTCGGATACTTTAGATCACACTAAAATCACAGTGTACATAAATTAGTAAGTTACCTTTTTGATTATATTTTAAAGCCAATTACCCAAATATTCAAGATATTCAAATTTTCTCAGATGGACCCTGTTCAGAATTTTAACAAAGATATTTATTTTGCAGCTATTATTTATTTGAACAGAAGTGCGATGTGAAATTAATCTGGGATTTTTTCGCAACGTTCCATGGGAAAGGGGTTGGCGGCGGCATTAGGTGGTACAATAAAAAGAGCTGTCTGGAGGAAAAGCAGGAAAGGTGTTCATCAGTACATCACGAAAGTATGCATCTGTGGCTTTGTCATTAATTAAAGACGTGCATGTACACTACAAATCATCTGAAGAAATTATACAGGATTCCGCAACTTTGCTCTAATATTTGGAGAAAATCCTTGTAGTTCCAAGCATTCAAAAAGCAATTTCCACCAATGAAATTTGCATTTCAGAAACTTCTTCGAAAACATTTAAGACTTATGTTGTTACAGTGATACATCCGATGAATTTGAAGATATGGATTTTATTTCAAATCTTAAAGTGAATGACTGGGTTACAGTTCTGTATGAGTCAGTCCGTCCCATACTTAGGATGCATTACTCAATTAAATCATGAAGAGAATGAAGTCTCTGTGATGCATAGGGCAGAAGGTCACTTTAAACGGCCAAAGGAAGTAGGATAAAATTTCGTGTTTGAAAGAAAATATTATTAAACAAAATTTTCCGCCTATCCCATTTGGAAGTCGGGGACAGTTTACGTTTAATGAAAATATTTAAAGTGTAATATTGAAAAATCTCATGTATTGTCCGTTACCATATTATTCAATATTCGAACAAAAATAAAATTAATTTAACTTGGTATTTAAAACTTTTATTTACGTCCGACACCATGTAGTTTTGTACACATTACGTCCGACACCAAGATTTTACGTCCGACACCAATACCAAATTCCATATTTCAAGTCTTAATACTTCTGAAATTGAAATTTCTTTACTGTGTTATTTATCTTTCATCATTGTTCTTTGGCATAAAAGTAGTTACAATATTACAGATTAAGCCATTGACCTGAATCTTAGATTTTAGTTTTGCAAGTCTCATTTTTTCAGATTCAGCTCATACGTCCGACACCATAAATTGAATTTTTTTTTTGTTTAAATAAAATGTCTTATCAGAAATTCTTTTCATGGTTAATAATTCTACATACATGGAAAAGTGTGTACAAAAAATATTTTGGTCAGTTTCAAAATTATATACCAGCAAAATTTATTGTTTTTTAAAGCAAATTTCGTGCAATTCTTACGTCCGACACCGTGGAATTGCCCCCTTTATGTCCCAAATAAATTCAGCAATTAATTTTTATACATTTGTTTAGCTTTTTCAGTTGAAAATACATCAAACAACATGTTTTCTGAGTATAAAAATTTTGAAAATCAGCAGGGTCTAAGGCCCCCTACGCCTTAGGGCCCCTAAGAAAACTTTTCGATCACAGGTACCATCTGTTATCCTGTCAGGCAAAGTACAAGAAGCGGTACTTTTAAGCTTCAGCATGATTCCAGCCATTTAGGACTCATAATACTACATTAATATTAGCGGGACTTCTGAGTCCCGTCGGTGCATAACGAGTAAAAGCACACTCAAGAAAAAAAAAAAGAATTATTGCTTATGACACAGTGATTTACCATATTAAAAAACACTCTTTTCTAATTTTAATGCAACAACATAATTTTGGTTCAGAATCCTGCAATGAGTTTAAAATATATATTCTTCAAAATTTGGATCAGAACTCATGCCAGTCAAAAAGGAAATTTTCTGCCCATACTGCAATCGCACTCACTACCTTCGAATAATCGAACCGAATGCGCTAATGAGTCTCCTCAGGATAACTCAGAGCTTAGTAAAATAACAAAATAAATTGAAAAATAGGTGCCTTTATTTCTTAGCCAGTATTTTTGAAAAATATATATTGTGATTTTCCATTTCAAAATAATGTTTTCTGTTCAGATTTCAGTTACAAAAACATAACTGTACTCAAGAATACTGCATAAGTTTATATTATATATTCAAGAAAACTCGAATCGGAATTGTGAGGAGGTAAATAAGGCATTCAAATAGTGACATTTTTCGATCCAAGTCGGATCGAACCCATGACCTTCAATCCAGCCAACAGAGTTAATAAAGCCCCCGATAATGTGCATTAAACAATACAGAATTTGAAAAATAAAATAAGCTCATAGAATTTTGGGGAAAACGCCACAGCGTAAATTGTCATTTTTTCGTAAAAATCGGATAAATAATCCTTTAAAATGCCTTACTTATGATGTTTTAGGAATCATCAAGGAAGTTACGGCTTTAACGGAACAAAACACATTTGAGAAGTGATATATATGATAACAATGCATGCATAAGCAATTTAATCTAATGTCATAAAAATATTAATTGCTATACAGTAACCCTTCCTTAATATCGCGCTTGTCGAAAAAAGCGCGATATGTACGAAAACGCGATATAACCGATGCCATAAACCGATGTTCACAAATTGAAAACTATTCAATTAAAGTACAAATTAATGACTCTACAAAAAGATTAATTTATCTTTATGTTCAGACCATTCTCTTGCTAAATGAAAAATAAAATCAGTTTAACAATTGTTCTTTCAAAATTAAAAAATATATAAAATATCACTATTATTATTATTTTATCTTGGAATACGAATCGAAAGTTCCAGCTTTAACAGCAATAAATTTAGATGCGTGGAAAACATACCAGATTTGTTCATTGATGAAAAGAGGAAAATAGCTTTCTGAAAAATATAACTTTTTTTCTGATGAATGTGAAGCTATCTTTCTAAAACCATTTGTATAATTTTTCGGGAGACAAGGGGAAAGCGCGATAGATCCGAATGAGCGATATAACGAGGCGCGATGTAACGAGGGGTTACTGTACTATATATTCTACATTTTGAAGGTTCGATTGCGGAAACTTTCCCAACTGAAAATTTGCATTTATGATCCCTTTCTTTAAATTTGCGGTGACAGAAACAGATACTGTTTTTGTTATATGGATTTTTCAAGAAGCTGTTAAAAATTTTTGTGAAATTATCTTTCCTGAGAGCGGGATCTCTTAAGGGGAAGTCAACCTACAGCGATAACTCTTAAATTTCCAGAGTTCAGTGAACAAATGAAGCTATTGAAATAAATATTTCTTGCAATCACTAAACATTTTGAAATTAAAAAAAAATATATACTCAATATTTTTGTACCTTTCGAGTATATGCAAAGGGAAAATATACTTAGTGTCTAAATTATACCTTCGTCATTTTTTACTCAAACCCGTATCTAAGAGCAAAACCGGTCGCCACTCGTCAGTGGAGACTAAAAAACATTGCCAAACTGGCGACCTACAAATTATTCATCTATTTTTCTAAACAAAATTGCCGATGCATCGCACCAATTATTTTAAAAATAGCCATCCGCATCGTCATTGGAGGCCACCAGGGTTAACTTGGAGGGAAAATCTGCCCATCTGCTTTAAAAAACATCTAAATGCCGATATTTTGGTTGGAGAGAGAAAAAATCGCATAAGTTTTAAAGCCTAACTTTAACTTTATTATTAAAAGTAAGTATACAGTATAGAAACTCAACTGGCCCATCAACCAGCCAAGTTCAGTTGCACGACGGACATTTATCCAAATACGGCCGTAAAGTAGGTTTTAGGTAGGTAATGCATTTTCATGGAAACAATCGCCTCATACACACACGTAGAATTTGAGCAATTTATTTTTTTTTTAAACCGAGGGGTGCAAAAATTTCCGAACATTTTCAGAGCACGATGCTTGAAAATCGGGACATTTTTCAGATTTTAGTTTGATCCTTCCACATAAATACTGGAGAAATAATTACTGACACCTTTTGGTAGAATTTTATAGTGTCTCACTGTCAATAAGTATTTCATCTGTAATAAAAGCTGCACTGCATAAATATTGCAGGGAATTGCCGAATTGTTGATTCGCGAACTTTACGGTTTTGTTGATCACGCAGAAATTAGAGAACATAATGCAATAAGATAGCAAGCAATCAAAAAGCAAAGTTATACTAATATTAATTCAAAACAAAACCATTAGGAAAATCGTAATCACTTTCACGAAATCTTTTCAAAAATCGTAATCGCAAATACGAAACGCTTATACGCGAGTATAGTTCCGGTTAGCTCTTCCGTAAATATAGTTACAACTTTCCTTTTCTAAAGAAGCGTTATTCTTCACCCCTTCTCCCGAAAAAAAAAAGTGTTCCCGACTTTTATATGTACCTCAAATAAAAAAACTTTCATGAAAACTGGTTTTCTTTTAATTTAAAAGAAAAATATGTGTAAATAACAATGATCTCCAGAATTATCAAATTTAAAAGTCCTGCCAAATTTGGGATCATGTTTATTAGACCCACTGTTGGCGATATTTTTTCTAATTACACAGTTTTAACCAAAAATATAGCGTTTTCTTTCTGATACCCATCTATTTAAGCAGTTAATAGTCTGTAACTTTATTTATGATTATTTTCAATTGTAACATTAAAATTTATGAATAAAAAAAGGGAGATACACTAATATCTTGTTTCAAGATTAAAATATCAAGGTTAACACTTTAGTAGAACACTTAAGCACTTAACCAGATAATGCAATAACTTTGTTAGGAAATTAGTCAAAGATAACCAAATTTATGATTAGATAGCAAATTAAGTACGATGTTTATTTAACTTCAAGTACACATGAGTGCTTATTTTTTGTTTCATGTCTTTTGATTTGGATTTTAAAATTAATAATTTAATTTTTCTAAACAAGCTTCGCAAGCTTTTTTTTTTCTTTTTTCTTTTTCTGTTACATATGATAATTTAGTTACGGTATGTGTTAAGGTACCTGTAAGAACATAATGCAATATTAATAAATGCAGAATGAAGTGGGGTAGTATTACAGTTTTGGAACGTAATTTAAAGTGGCCACTAACGTTTTCGAGCTGACCATTAACGTTTTTTTTAAGTCTCAAGCTTTCGAAATCATCAACAACATATAGATGTATACATTCTGTAGCTTGTAGCAATAAAAGAAATAATCAGAATTTAAACTGAAAACTGATTATGCAATAAAGTATAATTCAATAAAAAAGTACAAATAGATTACTTACATCAAAGTGGTCTTGGCAGACATTTCGTACCGAAGTTTACGAAAGAATGATAATTTCCTTGCCATCCGGGTTCATAATCTTACTTAGCGGTTCATCAATTTTCTTTTTCAACTAGAACTGTGCTGGTGGAATTGAAGCGCATTGACACAATACAATATTTGTATCTGGTAGACATATACTTAATATCCAAGCAGTAAAGACATTTTAAACCCGCCATGGAAAGTACACGAACAATGAAAGAAGCTGGTATTAACACTGACACATTTCACGTCACTTCCTGGAGAGTCACGTGACTTCCCGTTTTGGGAGAAAACAAAACTTTTAATTTTTCTTATTTTTTAAGAGCAAAAATCTGAGAGAGTGTCACGCCTGTGATTCATGACCTCTCAGATTTTCTCCCAAAAATTACCAAATGTTTATTATCTTATTGAAAGACCAAATCCATAATGTTTTGCTCTAAAGTTGAGTTGTTTAGTTTTTATGGATCCCTAAAGTTGAAGGTGCGGCATCAAAAATTAAGCTGATTTTCAAGACATGGAAGTTGCCGTGAGCCAAAACTCTTACCAGGAACTGTTTAACTCCAATTTTCTTTTTGTATATGGAATATAGAAGGTTGAAACTTTACAAAATGAATGTTAAATTTGTGGTAAGTTGTTGCCGTAAGGTCAGTGAAGACCCTCAAAACAAGGCATTTTTGACGTTTTTTAGCGTTTTTGAGGTCCAAAAACAGCTTGTACATTTTAGTTGGCACGGCAAAAGTAGTGTCGTTTGAAAGACCAGTGTAAGCACTTTAAAATAATGTATAAATAACCGAGGAAAGTTCAACGTGCTTTTAGTTGCGTAAGGCCGAAATATGAAAAATGTCATATTTTACCGATATTCAAACGGTCATAACTTCCTCTGCCAACAACATATTGGAATATTTTTTTTGCCAATGTCATACTCTATTCTTTGTCTTAACAGAACAGTTGAGTCCTTTGAGGCGAAATGTAAAAAAAAATTTTACATAAAATTTATTTTTTCCTGTACATTTTTTGTAAAAAAAAAATTTCACATTTCGCCTCAAAGGACTCAACTGTTCTGTTAAGACACGGAATAGAGTATGACATTGGCAAAAAAAATATTTCAATATATTGTTGGCAGAGGAAGTTATGACCGTTTGAATATCGGTAAAATATGACATTTTTCATATTTCGGATTTACGCAACTAAAAGCATGTTGAACTTTTCTCGATTATTTATACATTATTTTAAAGTGCTTACACTGGTCTTTCAAACAACACTACTTTTGCCGTGCCAACTGAAATGTACAAGCTGTTTTTGGACCTCAAAAACGCTAAAAAACGTCAAAAATGCCTTGTTTTGAGGGCCTTCACTGACCTTACGGCAACAACTTACCACAAATTTAACATTCATTTTGTAAAGTTTCAACCTTCTATATTTCATATACAAAAAGAAAATTGGAGTTAAACAGTTCCTGGTAAGAGTTTTGGCTCACGGCAACTTCCATGTCTTGAATATCCGTTTAATTTTTGATGCCGCACCTTCATCTTTAGGGATCCATAAAAACTAAACAACTCAACTTTAGAGCAAAATATTCTGGATTTGGTCTTTCAATAAGATAATAAACATTTGGTAATTTTTGGGAGAAAATCTGAGAGGTCATGAATCACCTTATAATGCTAGGCGTGACAGTTTCTCAGATTCTTGCTCTTAAATAAACGTTTTCTGCCGTTCTTAGGTCATTTTGAATTCAGATTAGGTAAAAAAGGGCTGTATTTGTCTACTGCATGTAGCTTTTTTCTACGAGCTTGTTGCACTATTTGGGATTTGCAAGCATTGACTTCTGATTTCAAATACGCCCAGAAAGAATAGTAAGTAGTAACTAGAGATGAGGTTATACGAACAGGGTAGTTACGATTATGGTAAGGAGTTTTGGTAACAAGAGTTCAGCGTAAAATATGTCATTCAGATTATACAGGGTGCCCCAGTTAAATGTTTCAGATCAGGACGGATAGGGTGTATCTTGACGACTTGAAATCATATCGCAATGGGGGGGGGGGGTCATAAATGCTTTCCTAAAGCGGTGATGTACACCGAAGAGAAGACACAGTAAGGGGAAACCCTTTTTAAACATGCACATATTTTTAATCATGCAAATGTACATGGGTCAAAGTAAATGGAAGTTTTTTCCAATGGATACAATATACACCACACATCTCGGCGCAAGGAGCTCCGAGCAGACTGGAATACTCCCGGTATAGTCAAACTTACGAATTACCGTAGATATAAAGACATAGATATATAACCGACAGGAACAAAAAAGGATTTGCAGCACAAAACGCGAAATTACATAGTGGGCTATGGGGTGGAAATCGAATTTTCACTGTCTCTACCAAATGTGCCAACGCGCAAGTCGATTGGGTCGACGTGGTTGTTTATAGAATTTTAATGATATGTTTACCGGTTTTTTAAATTTATTTATTGGAGGGGGGGGGCATTCACTCAGAAACACCTTCAAACTCAGAATTCCATGTTCTAATTATTTTGAGACAGCAAAAGGGATTTTTTTCTTATTTTAAGGATTGAACAAAACGTGTTCTTAATGGCAACTTCGAGACCATTTCAATCAAAACAAACTATGCATTCATTTCCTCAATTTTGGCAATAATTGTTATCATTAAAAGAATGAATGAAATCGGGATTTGACCATTTTACTTGAGTACCCAAGTAGCTCACTTCGTTTTTTAAAGGTTGTAAAATGGTTATTAACGTTGTGACAACCGCTTAAAAACGTTTATAAAACGTTTAAAGGTTATTTCTGCGACCTGGGTAATTTTGTAGTTTTAAGGCATTTTTACAGAAAGTCGAGTCTCGATTCTTCGAAGTCCCGATCGACCTTTTTTTTCTGATCAATTTCTAATAGCACGGAAAACTTGCCCATGGGCATCCTAATAACGGGAAAAATAATAAAAAAAATAATTAATTACTTTTGTAATCGCGCAAGAGCTCTAAAGTTTAGAAAAAAAGAGAAATTTCTGTCATTTTTAAAAATGAATATTTTTTTCAAAAAAATTTTTTTTTAATTTCTAATAGTGCGGAAAACTTGCGAATGGGTATTATAATAACGGGAAAAATAATGAAAATAATATTTAGTTACTTTTGTAAAAGTGCAAGAGCTCCAAAGGTTAGAAAAAAAGAGAAAAATCTGTAATTTTTAGAGATGAATTTTTTTTTCAAAAAATATTTTTTTTTATTTTTAATAGTGCGGAAAACTTGTGCCAGGGCTTCCTAATAACAGCAAAAATAATTTAAAAAATAAGTAATTATTTTTGAAACCACGCAGAAGGTCTAAAATTTCGAAAAAAAAGAGAGAAATCTGTAATTTTTTAAAATAGGGTGAGTTCTGGTAAGTGCGTACCCTTTTTTTCAAAGTTCATGTTCTCAAGTATGCTGCTCAGTTGAAAAATCTTGTACACTCACAATTTTTTTTTAGTTTTCTTTCCAGATCCTTTACTAAGATTTTCAAGCATATTATTTGTCAAATAAACCATAAGCATAATTTTTGTAACCTGGTTTATGACACCTATTCTAAGGTACGCACTTTCCCTACCTAGCGGCGTAAGTGCGTCCACCTTAAATTATGTGAATATGAGCAGGAAAAAACTTCTGGCACATATTAAATATGTTAGGTAGTTTCCTTGGGATAATTCCAAAAACTAGAGATCAGCACTTTCTTGCATGGATGAAACGCAATCAGTGGTATCCCACGTGTCTTGCGAACAACTGTGATTTGAAGATTGAGAGAGTTGTGTCTGGGATTCTTCCTTTGTCCTTTTAATAGGACAAAGTGAGCAAATGCAAGTTGTTTTTATTTAGTAATAATCACTTATAGTCTACATAGTTTATTTTGGTTTAATACATTAATCAGTCTGTGTTTAAGCCAGGGTTCGCACTTACCCCTTCTTAAATGTAAGATGAGACATGTGCGTCCAATAGCGTTGTTGTAAGTGCGTACCCCTGTGATTTTCTTTAATTCTATTTGTATGGTAGATCGTTAGGTGACCTGAGTGAACAATTCGGTTTTTTTTCTTTTCTTTTTTTCTTTCTTTTTTTTTTTTTTGAATAAATACGGTTTTAAAATATTTTTCTTATTAGAATCAGCAGCAGTAAGAAAAAAAAAACAAAATAAAGAAAAAAAAAAGGAAAATAATTGATCATGCTATGATACTTGTACTTTTTTTTTCTTGTACATTGAAATAGTTTTTCACAAGGTGTTCTTAATTTTCTTAAATATAATTTATTCACTACTCCACCTTCGTTTTTTGAATCAGTTGGTTCCTCATTTAGTGTTTCACTTAATTTTATTGCTTCATTTGTCATTCTGGTTTAAATTAAGTATAGCTTATGATCGCTATTTTCATTTAAAAATTTACTAATGAATAAAATTGAAATCTTATGCCGCATTCACTGTAAATATAAATACTTGATGGACATGATGTCGGATTTATCATCGGCTTATAAAAGAGTTATAAGCAAAATTAAAGGTGAATTACGAGAGTCGGATTTTTTACGTAATGGTACACACTTTCCTCATCATAATGGTACGCACATGCTCCGCATAATAGTACGCATATGCCTCATGATAGTGGTACGCACTTGCCCCATCATAATGGTACGCACTTACCCCCACCTTACTTTAAAGAAAGGGAAAGTGCGTACCGTCATATAAACAAATTTTAGTTAGAGTCTTTGATCAAAATACCCCATGTATTTTATTAGTAGCTATTACTCAAAAGAAACAACTTGCATTTCTTGACTTCAATTGCTTGGTATGACTACAAGAGAAACTGAAACAAAACCTTCTCTATCTTTACTTTAGAGTTTTTTTGAAGACATTAAAGTTGTATCTGATTGTGTTTCGTCTATTGAATCCAGGCCTGAATTCTATCTATTGAAATTATCATTAGACAGTTATCTAACATAGTCGATGTGTTGCAGAAGCCATTTCAGGACAGTGTTCATATAAATTCCCAGTGGACGCACTTACCCCGTGGACGCACTTACCAGAACTCACCCTATATAATTATTTAAAAAAATAGTTTTATATATTTAAAAACTACTTTTGTAGTTCGAAATTGGTTTAAAAAACTTGGGGTACATTGCCGTTCGTTTGAATTTGCACAAAAACCCTAAAAATCTTTTTTTTTTGGAAAAAATCACATATCGCATCTTATTGCACATTTTAGCATGTTTTTTACAGATTCTAAAATAATACTAAATCAAGTCCCACCCACATCCTACCCAATCAACCAACCATTTTGGGTGTGCTTACTTACACCCTTTGAATTCTGACTTCGAATCAAATTTTTGCATTAAAGATCTTTATTTTAAGGTTGTCTTAATAAAACCCTCTCGGTTTTCATTCCCGCAAACTTTAGCAACAGCCTTTGTAACTAGTTTTACACACCTCTCCACTGACTGAGTGTGTCAGGGAAATTTCAAGTAATCAAATTCTGGAAGGGTTTTTTCTTTCAATAGGGTTGAAATATTTTCTGTAGACATATTTGACAGAAAGGGTGGAGGTGTCAGCTTACAATTTGCCCAATCAATTAGTTCAGGATAGTCAGTGTCTTCAAAGTTAATTGAAGAAAGCTTGAAATCTCTAATGTGGCCCACTACTGGCGGCTCATTTCTGGCTTTCAGTATCTTCCTGTAGCCTAACTCTCTAACGTGCTGTCCAAAATGTATCCATTTTCATCGCCAGCATGAGAATATCTAGATGCCAGAAGAAAGAGTTTCTCTGAATGACTGGATCGATTTTTTTTTTAATGTTGTCCGGAAAATGTCTGGTTATTTGAATGATCTTTAATACTTGCTTCGGACCATCTTTCACAGTGTTGTGTACTTTAATATTGAACCAAACAGGAGCGTACCGTAAAATTGGGTGTATAGGAACAGCGGGGTCAATCGGAACAAAACTTCCCGACCGTACAACGAAATTCTTCATAAATAAACTATTGGGTATTTTTCGCCATGAATTTTTTTTTAGTAAGGTAAGATCATAGGGAGTAGGAAAAAATAACTTTTGTCAATCTGGCAACGCTATTGGCTTCTAAGGAGGGCTGCACGTGGAATGCTAGAAAACATCACATTTCCATAGACTGCAAAACTTCATATGCAAGAACAAACCTTCTTATATTTAAAAACTAAGAGTGGTATGTTTCAATTATACATGTATCTGAACAACAGAATACCGCATTAGAATTTACATTTTTTATAAATTGTGTCATAAAATGAAGAATTCTGAAAAATGCCATAGAAAAAAATTTGCGGGTGTGAATCGGAACACTTAGTTCTGTTGTTCCAATTCAAACTTATTTGAAGGAAACTGTTTGAAAAATCAAGATTCTAACCCAATTCTTCTAATCAAGACAAGGACAAGGATTTATTACTGTTTATCCCTTCTCGTGAGCAACTAGATCTTAGAATGACAAACAGTTGCAGATTTCAAAAGATTTTTTCTCAGGAGACTTCTTTTTACTTAAAATAAGAGGGGGGAAAGTCACATAGACTTTATGTAGTAAAAGTCCAGCACACAGACAGTGATGAATAAGCGAAAAAATCTTTCAGGACAATCCCGAAACCCAGAGATTTCAAGAAACTAAAGAAAAGGCAGAGTTCATCCCAGGAGATGTTATGAAAAAACTTAAGCCAAGTCACAATTGCTAGTTTTAAGGACAAGTACATATTTGTGGACGACATGAGTGACTTCCATTCATGTTAAATCTTTGTATTTCAATTCAAAAGCATTTCTTAAAATTACTTTTCATTTTTCATAAGTTCAAAATTATTTTGAATTTTGACAAATTATACACGTTTACTGGTATTGAAATTATGCATTTATTTGACAGTAATTATCTGTTCTTATTCTCCCCCATCAATATTACTCATGTTTGTGAGACCTATTACAGGTTAAATTGAAAAAAATAAAAATTTTAACAAGTGTTCCGATTGACCCCTATCAGCGGGGTGATTCGGAACACCCATAATTTCCTATATATTTTAATAATAATTTTTCAAAATGCTTTGTCTTCGCTTGGAATATCAAAAGTAAAGCAAGACCGAAGTTTTTACCCAAAAAATCAAATTAAAAAAAAATCTTTTAACTACTTTTTTTACAATCAAAGCTGAAAAGTGTTCCGATTAACCCCATTTTACGGTAGGTCTTTACAATATAATTTGCAAGGGTCTTCATTTCGCTTGTCGGACTTATTTGGGAAACATAAAGTCTTAACACCCGGTTTGCACAAGTTAACCATCTGGAATGGCTGAGGGGTCCAGGATTTTTAACTGCTAATTCTGGATTACAGCTTCCTGTGCTGACTGCTTGAACAATGTCTAAAAGATATTTCTAATCTTTTCTGAGGTCAGTTTTATTTATTGTGATGGTAATACATTCATGCATAGAAAGTTTTTCTCTTTTTTCTTCTCTTTTAGCCAGTTTAACTGTCTCTTTTCTATCCAACGTTTTTCCCGTTATTAGGATGCCCATGCGCAAGTTTTCCGCACTATTAAAAATTTAAAAAAGTATTTAAAAAAAATATTCATCTTTAAAAATGACAGATTTTCCTCTTTTTTTCTAAACTTTAGAGCTCTTGCGTGATTACAAAAGTAATTAATTATTTTTTTAATTATTTTTCCCGTTATTAGGATGCCCATGAGCAAGTTTTCCGTGCTATTAGAAATTTAAAAAAGTATTTTTTGAAAAAAATATTCATCTTTAAAAATGACAGATTTTTCTCTTTTTTTCTAAACTTTAGAGCTCTTGCGCGATTACAAAAGTAATTAATTATTTTTTTAATTATTTTTCCCGTTATTAGGATGCCCATGCGCAAGTTTTCCGCACTATTAGAAATTTAAAAAATATTTTTTGAAAAAAATATTCATCTTTAAAAATGACAGATTTTTCTCTTTTTTTCTAAACTTTAGAGCTCTTGCGCGATTACAAAAGTAATTAATTATTTTTTTTATTATTTTTCCCGTTATTAGGATGCCCATGGGCAAGTTTTCCGTGCTATTAGAAATTGATCAGAAAAAAAAAGCTTTTTTCGACCCACCCTATTGAAGGCCCATGTGATCGGCTCTTTACGAAATGCTTGTCTTCAGCAAATTGATTTTTGAATGCGTATTAATTTGATATTCAGGAACATAATTCGTTTTGTAGAATTTTTCTATTGAGTTTTGTTTTCTTTATTTCTGCAATGTTTGTTTTGTTCTTATAATTGAAGATAGCTAGTTATTTAATTGAATAATTTGATTTATCGCATTATTCAATTGTGATCTTACTTTTCTTTTAATCTTTTCCTATAACGGGTGGATTAAAATTTTTTTGGTGATGGATTCATTTTTCGAACTGCCTGGCGGCAAAATATCGACTTTTATCTTATAGGGACTTTATAGACAAGCGTCACTTGACATAAAACTTTACTCTCGATATAATCCCGTGCAGAGCCTAGAGACGCAGCTAGTATTTTCTACGAGTTTTCCTCAATGATAAAATGCCTTTCGACAGAGAAAATCAATTTCCATTTCGACATACTTTACACATGTAGCAAATGCAGAAATACGTGACTGGGTTTTTGATCCGATGGTCAATTTTATGAATTGAAAACGCAGAATTTACATACTCTTTGTAATACGGGAGAAAAGAGGCCTTTATAGATTGGTATTTTGCCAGGTTCATGTTAAAACACGCCCTCCCTAATATGAAAATTGGTTCAAAGAAAGTTTGATGGAGCTTTGAATTTATTTTGAAAAATTGGAAAAATTGATTATAAAAAATCTTTTCTCAAATAAATAAGAAACCATCTCTGAAATCGGAATTGTAAAAAAAAGAGAGAAAAAACAGTGATGGTAAAATTGGTAATATTAAAAATAATCATCCTGATCTTTGACCGGCTAGGCCGATTATCACTAGCCGATTAATCGGTAATCGGTAATCGGTCAATTTGCTTATCGGTGCATCCCTAATTTAGACTATGATTCCGGTTTAGTATGTATAGTCTTGAGTAAAGGAGAACCAAAGACAGGGACGTCATTTCGAATTTTTCCAGGGGGGGGGGGGCAAAGGGTTCATACACAATGTAAAATTTCCCAAAAAGTGGCAAAAACCACGCCCACTTATATGCTAATACATTGATCGTCACATTTGTGTTTGTATTTGTATAATCTATCAGCTTCATTAAGGTAAAACCGTCAGTAGTTGACACTACGCTAGTAGCTGACACGTATAAAGCAAAAAAAAATAATAATAATAATAAGAAGAAAAGAAATTATAAAAAAAAGTACAAAACTATATAATGTGCATACATTTGCAATGCTAACATTTCAACTAATTTAAATCCGCGGTACCCAATTTTAAAAATTACAGAGAGCATCCTGTACAGTGTAAATAAACTAACATTTTTATTAAAACAGCTGTGCCCGCAAAAAATAAACATAACTTGAGAAAAAAAATCAACCCCAATCAATATGGAGGAAATGTTGATTTTCTTCAGTCCCGAGGTTCATATACGTGAATTTCTTTCCTTTTACTTATCAATTACAGGGAGCGGCAGAGAAACTTACAGATTTGAAAAGTCAATAAAAGAAAAAGTACATCATGTATCAATTTATTTCTTTTTATAAGATATTGTACACATTCTGTATTTTTATTTTAACTAGATTTAAAAATTACATCGGGCAAATGGTGGCCCCCATTAATGATGCACTGATCTACCCAAGATTTGAAGTTTTATTCCTCTTTCAAGCATATCGACTGAGATGTTGGGGATAGCTCGCCGGATGTTGTTCTTCAGGTGTTGCAGGGTCCGGAGCTTGTCTTTGTAAACAATCGATTTGAGATACCGTCATAAAAATAGTCGCATGGTGTCAAATCTGGGTAGCGCGCCAGCCTCGGTAACGTCACCTCAAGGAGAAGAGGCGCTTGTAGAAGTTGAACTTGAACCACAGTGTGTAGTGATGAAACTGGAGTTCATTGTGAAGAATTTGTCTCAGTGTGCGATCAGAAATCTTAAGAGCAGCAGTGTGTTAATGCGCCGAACGCCATGAAGAGCGCAGAAACGACTCCCCCACCTATTCGATGTTTTCAGAAGTTCTGGATGTCCGTTGATGTCCTGGACCTTTTTCTTCCACACTCTCCCTTTCCCTGAATGTTTTCACTCATAAAACAGTCGATTCCCGGTCAGGAATGGAACAACTGAAATGAATTTTGAACCTAGTCCGGAAGGCACGTTGAGTGGCGACTACCGAATGTTTATTTGAAAAGTACGCTTCGACGGGGAACGCTCGTTGTTCTTTTGTCCTACGCATGACGACAACTAAATTGTAAGATAACAAAACTTTGGGATCTCCGCTTTAAAATGAGACTCTTCCCACTCCTTGCTAATTAGCATCCAATTAAAATTAGCAAGTTTCTCCACCGCATCCTGTAGATACAGCATGTCCCCGTGTAACCTGCAAGACCTTCCTTCTCGCAACCGTTCGTCCTACATGTATACTTCCAATGGCAAAAATGCTCAAAATGAGGTGCAGAGTTAAAATAACAATAGTGTGAAGAGGGAAAAAAACATAAAATCCAACTTTTTATACAGACCTTAAGTCCTCTAACTTATATATTTAACGAAATCAAGAGCAAAAAAAAAAAAAAAGAAAAACACTTTGAACACAAAAAGTTTGACATTACCAGTAGGACCAATATTCAGAAACATGAAATGCAACGTTTTGGGACTTGCGCCACTTTTCAATCGCTGTCAAAAACATGTTTTTTCGGGGAAATATAGTGGCAAAAAAGGATTTGACGTATGTGCATATAATGTTTTTTCAAATTGTACGAGCTTTTGCAGGGTGCTTTTACACACAGCATAACATTTGCATTTATTTTGCAATAGCAATGAAAAATATAAATATTTTATTTTTTACTCCGAAAACCTTCTGAAATTACGATAAGTTCCAATCTCATTTTCTGCACGGTTTCTTATTATTTGAAACTCGAATATCTCCTTGAAGTGTGGTCTCAAATTTCAAAAGCCTTTTATGTTCGAATTGTTTTTTATGCTCCTGATTTCCGTAACTATAAGTTAGAGAACCTAGGTTCTACATAAAAAGTTAGATTTCATATTTTTTAACTTCTTTTTTGTTTTGATCTCTTTAAACTTTTATTAGTAGGCATCTAGAACGAACGGTTACGAAAATAATAGTTTTGCAGGTTAAACAGGAACACGCCGCTGTAACTGCTTGAAAAAGTTATCGAGAGTTATGAAAGCGAAACTATTTTTATTGAAGTCATGGTTGTACGAGTATTATTTGTTTTGTCAAACTGACTTCATGACTCCATGATTAAAAAATAATATAATTTTCACGACTGTGAAACATAATTAGACATCAATTTGAAGATGAAATTCGCAGCTATATTAGCTTAGTTAAACCAATGAAATTTTCAGTTGTTAGATATTTTGAAACTGCTGAGTCCTCGTCACTGAACCCCTCATTCTAAAAATTAGATTAAAATGACAGTAATAGAGAACTTAAAACGTGCTTTACACTTTATAATAATTTCTTTTTTATTTCTAACATTATCACGTAGCCTTAACTAATTTCAGAAATAAAATTGATAATCCAAATATTTAACAATCGAAACTTTTTTTATCCTTTATTGAAAATTTCCACTTTGTTTAATCATTAAGCTATTAAACTTTCTTGACTACCTTTCCCGACGTTTTCTAAACTATTAAACTTCTTTAATAACAGTAAATTTCAGAATTTTTCATTGAATTATGCAGGGGGGCACAACCTACGGCCCGTGAGCCACAGCTGCCAGCGAATCTGATCCGTGTGGCCCGTTGCGCTTTTTTTTTATTTGTTCAACGTTACAAAGCAAAAAGAGCGCCAGACATGACAATATCAAAAGCTTGGAGCCAAATGTTCAGAAATTGGTTTCTGAAAAACACACAATTTAAGCTAAGTAATAACAACAATTATTGGTTTGTAATTATCTCCCCTGTTGTATACTTTCCCATGTTATTTTAAAAAGAATGTATTTTTTTTTATATATGTTCTAGCCCGTGAAATGGTTTTAATATAAGGAGTGAACTCAGGCTGAAAAACGTAACATCACTGGTATAATGCAATAGATGAAACACATAGCGTTGTGTAAAATAAGGAAAACTTGTTTCAAGAACTTTTATTTTTCATTTTTTTCCTCTAAATACACACAGTAAAAAATGAATGTTATTTTTACGGTATAATACAGCTAATTTTATAGTAATGAACTAAAAATTGCTAATTTTACAGTAACAAAAATAAAATTGCTAATTTTACAGTAATAAACTGTAAAATTGCTTCTGTATAATACAGCGAAATTTTACGGCAAAGCTGTAAAATTTCTAAATTTACAGAAAGAAACTAAAATTACTAATTTTACAAATTATTGCTGTGCATTTCACAGTTTTAAATTGGAACCTCAGCTGCCAGTATCATACTATTAAAACAATAGCTCATTTTTCGCAGTGTGTAAATTAAACACTAATATATTTTTTATAATTAATTTCTCTCACTTAAAATACTATTAATATTTATTACTTTTATTGCAGTTCACATGTCACTCTACATAGTCAAATGCCATTTTAACCAATTTCGAGCGTCTCAATCGTTTAGAAAATTTTCAATGTTTCATTCCATTAAAACTTCAAATCCTATTTGCAGGGCTTAACTACTCGTCCTTGAAATATCAACATCGTATAAATATTTTATTCTGAAGTCTATGATGTCACTGTATATAGACACACATTTCATGAAAGGATACTTACATTATTATTAGAAGCCGGAATTATGAAAATTTTGTTTTAATTTCTTTCTTACTTTTATTTTTCTTGCATACATCTTTGCGGTGCGTACGATAAAAGCAAGGTGAGGGAAGTATTGCATTGCAAAAAAAAGCTGTTTTTTTCCGTATAATACTGGCGGCAGAGGTTCCAGTTTATAACTGTAAAAGCACAGTAATAAACTGTAAAACTAGCTATTTTACAGTTTATTACTGTAAAATTAGCAATTTTAGTAGCATACTGTAAAATCAACAGTATAATACTGGCAGCAGAGGTTCCAGTTTAAAACTGTAAAATGAACTGTAATAAAATATCAAACTAGCAATTTTACTGTTTACTACTGTAAAATTAGCAATTTTGCAGGTTATTACAGTAAAATTAGCTGTATTATATTGCGAAAACAACGTCTATTTTTTAGTGTTCTTTACATTTTCTTTTACATTACATCTTAGTTTTCAACGAAATAAACAATACAAGGAATTTAAAATCTTATACATGTGATTAAGATATTACACTGGTGGAAAAAAAATCCCAACGACAAGAAAAAATGACTGTAGAGTAATGAAATTGGGGTAATGCAATTGTCTAGTTAACATGTTTAATTGATTAAATGTACAAGATCACTGGCTGATTTAAGCTCAAGAAAATGCTGTGCAAATGTGAAATTATGTTACTTTAATAGCCGGTGTAACCTCCGCAAACCTGCAAGCGTGCATGAATTGTGTCATAGAGGTACCGAAGGTCACTTAGTGGTGTGGAGTGCCATGCTTGTTGCACTTGTTGTGTCAATACTAGGACAGTCATTGCTGACTGTGGATGATGCTGGCGTTGCCATCCAAAGATATCCCATACGTGATCAATTGGAGACAGATCTGGTGATCTTGCAGGTCATGGTAACATGTCAACACTATGTAGAGCACATTGCGTTACAGCAGTGGTGTGCGGGCGAGCTTTATCTTGTTGGAGAACTCCCCCTTGAATGCTACTCATGAAGGGCTGTACTATAGGTTGAATTACCAGACTGACAACAAATTCGCAGTCGGTGTGTTTGGGATAACCACAAGAGTGCTTCTGCTGTTTTAGGAAATTGCTCTCGAGACCATGACTCCAGGTGTAGGTCCCGTGTGTCTAGGTCGCAGACTGCTTGGATGCAGACGGTTCCCTTGCCTCCTTCTGACCAACGTACGACCATCGCTGGCACCAAGGCAGAATCTGCTTTCATCAGAAATTACAACAGATCTCCACTCCGACCTCCAGTGAGCTCTGTGTTGACACTACTGCCGTCGCAAAAGGCAATGGTTTTCAGTCAATGGAATACCGGCTACAGGCTACCTGGCTCGGAACTGTTCTTGAAGTAAGCGATTTCGTACCATTCTTTGGGTCACGACAGTACCAACTGCAGCTCGAATGTCAGCCGCAGATATAGTACGATGCGCCACAGCCGTAAGCAGGATTTGGCAGTATTCCTTCTTAGTCGTGCCACGTGGCAGCTCAGAACTCGATCTTCTTGAGGAAGTACCATCCCTTGACCATAGCTTCCAATAATCATGCACGGTGGAAACATTCCCACCAAGTCTTTCTGCAATATCGCGAAATGAAAAGCTTTCTTTTCATAGCCAAATTGTACGACCTCCTTTAAACTCGGTAAGCTGTTGATAATGGCTTCTCTGTCTTCTTAAAGGCATTCCTGGCTAACATGAACGCAATGCGCCAAATTTCACGGAAAAATTATACTCACGAGCTTTGCAACACGCTTTTAAAACAAGCCTTATTTGCATGTTCTGAGTGACGCCAGCTGCACCACACATATGCGCGGAGCGCGAAATTTCAATCGATGTAATCTTTCAGTTGTATAAACACGCCTACCAAATTTCATTTATCTAGCCCAAGTCTTTCTTGGTGTTGGGATTTTTTTCCGCCAGTGTATTATAAAAACATTCAATCTTATCGTGAAACTTTGCGATTAGCAGTTTGAAAATAATATATTTTTATTCGTATTCATGTGAGAAACAGGTATTTGTCTATTTAAAAATGTCGTACCCTTTTCTGAAAAATGAATATTTTTCTTATCTTTTCAGAAAATCTTTTTCGAGGACAGCCAGAAAAGGACCAGGTATGTTATCGTTTCCTTCTTTTCTCGTCAAGGTATTCAAAAAAAGCACACTATAGTCAATATTTGGGGTTTTCTGTTTTGCAAGCAAATTGTTGTGTATCCCCAACACATTTTTTTCGAGGGAGAAATAACTAGGGCTGATGTATTTTTAATGGTAAACGATTTTTCTTTACCTATATAGCGGCAAAAGATGGATTTGATAAATAATTATAAAAAATTAAATCATTCTTGAAACAAAACATTTATTATTACTTTGTTAGAAAATTTTCTTCAAAGAAATTGAAGGGTTTGGATGAAGAAGAGGCTGTATTGCATTAAAAAAAAATAAACACTTTGGACAATGGTAAGCAATGGATACAAGTAAGGAAATAAAACTTGGTGCATCAAAAAGTAGATGTCATTAGACCAATTTCATACGCACACTAACAACAAAACCATGAAGCAAAAAAGCTGCAGCAATAAAACTTTGAGCTTTAATTACTCGCAATTTCTGTTTTGCCACTTAACCCCTTCATTTCCCAAGCCCTTCAATTGTAGTATGCCGAACCGGAAATGTAGGGCATTTCCTGTTTTCAACCAAAAAAAAAAAGAGCCACATGAGTTTCGAAAATTATGTGAACACGAAGTAATAAAACGTAGCTTGTTACTGTCATAAAACCAAACTGGGTCATTCCACGTCAAGTGATCCAAAATCTGAAAAAAATTTTACCTTACATTTTTGTATTTCTTTCTTTTTTTGGCTCATCAATTGTACCCCTTGAGGTAATCAAAAGTCTCAATTTTTAGATTTTTATCTCTATTATTTTTTCATTTATGAGACTTTGAACTTTGGAAAAACCCTCGTTTTTCCATGGATAAGGGAAGATAAAAGGGACCATAACTCAGCACCAAATATGGATAGAACGATTTGGTAAATGGCATTTTAAAGTACGTTAGTTGCCGCTAAATCTGATATGCAACATGACTAATTTGATAATAATTTTCTTTTTCAAAAAATGAAATTTAA
This sequence comes from Uloborus plumipes, assembly GCA_038373865.1. Classification (NCBI taxonomy): domain Eukaryota; kingdom Metazoa; phylum Arthropoda; class Arachnida; order Araneae; family Uloboridae; genus Uloborus; species Uloborus plumipes. The sequence goes on from JAXGGA010002832.1 coordinate 98,265, forward strand.
ATTTCAAATTTAAATTTCTCGAAAAAGATATAACGAATTTTTGTCAAAAAATTCTCAAAAATTCTTGTGTATTTTATCTATGTTTGTACAAATTTTTAGATTGGTATCTCAATGGGATCATATTTTTTTGAATTTTTGAATAAAACTGTATAGGAAAAAAATGATATTTTTTAGATTCTATTTATTTAAATACTAAGTTGTCTGGCTTGTGATGGTCTAAAAAGTAGTAAATAAACATGAATATGTTTAAAGTGAGCTGGCATGAGCTTATAGATTTGTCAGGTTCATCCCCTCTCCCTCCCCCGCACAACCACTCTTCTTTTTTTTTTCAAAACTGTTCAAAATGTTTAAAAAAAAAAAAACTCTTTGATATAAAATGAATAGTAAACTTATTTAAAGTTGGTAAATGGGTTCCTTTATAACTAGACGAAGTATCCCCCTCCCCACCCAAATATACCACTCACACTATACTAATATGACGTCCAACCTGGGGATTGAATTGAGGATTATTTTCACCCTAGGTATATATATATATTGTTTTTCAGACGAAGTGTTTCTTTTCGTTCCGAACTTCAAAGTGTACTACCGTTCAATATCTGTAATTTAACTTTATGATTCATTTCATCTTCTACCCCAGCACCAATCTTCAATTTTGAAGGTAGGAAATAAATGGGTCGCCCCAAGATCATAGCAAACAGCAAAATAGCACTGTTTCTCCTTGTTCTCATCGTTTTTTCTATTCTTTTCGCACAAAACTGAAAATAAATCAAAATATCAGATCATATGTCTGTGTCCCCATAACTATCTTCCCACATTATCTAGTGTGCAGCTGTTATTTAATTTTTTTAATTGTTTGTGTTCTTTTTCATTTTGTTGTAAAGGAAAGTAATGCAGCAAGATATATCTATATTCATATATTAAACAAACACTGCTTTTTTGATCATAACCTCTCATGTTGTTTAATTTCTGTACAGATTGCTCCCCCCCCCCCTTTTCCTACCTTCCCGCTCCAAACTTTTATTTTTTTATCATCCCGTCTAAACCCCATTTCAAAGCCTCAGTCTCTACTGTTGTCTGGTAGTGTTTCAGTTTGTTACTCTTTCCTATTAGCTCATGAGCTTTGTCTAATAAGAGAAAGGAAAGGCAGCGATTGGGACTGGCCTATAACCTGATACTTTGATTTTTTTCAGTTTTATGTGAAAATAATGGGAAAACATTATGAGAACAAGGGGAAGCAGTGCTATTTTGCTGTTTGCTATGATCTTGGGGCGAACCGTTTCTTTTCTTCCTCTAAAATTGAAGATTGGTGCTGGGGGAGGGGATTAAATGAATCATAAGTTTAAATTCAGATGTTGAATGGAAGTACTCTTTGTGAAGGTCGGATTGAAAAAAGAAACACTTCGTCTGAAAAACAATATATACCTAAGGGGAAAATAATCCTCAAATCAATCCCCAGTTGAGACGTCATATTAGTATAGCGTTAATGGTATATTTGGGTGGGAGAAGGGTTTTATCTTGCCTTGTTATAAGGAAACCCATTTACCAACTTTAAATAAGTTTACTGTTAATTTTGTATCAAAAAGGTTTTTTTTTTAGCATTTGAAACAGTTTGGGGGAAAAAATGGTGGGTCGGGAAGGAAGGGAGGGGGAGCTTACCAATTTACAAGTTAATGCTAGCTCACTTACCTAGAGTAAAAATAATAGTCAATTCAATACCCAGATTAGATGTCATAATAGTACAGCGTTAATGATATGTTTGGGTGGAGGAGGGGTTACTTCGTTTAGTTATAAGGAAACCCATTTACCAACTTTAAATAAGTTTACTATTCATTTTGTATCAAAGAGTTTTTTTTAATATTTTGAACAGTTTTGAATTAAAAAAGAGTGGTTGTGCGGGGGAAGAAGGGGTGAGAGAGTGAACCTGACAAATCTATAAGCTCATGCCAGCTTACTTTAAACATATTCATGTTTGCTTACTACTTTTTTACCCATCACAAGCAAGACAACTTAGTATTTAAATAAATAGAATTTAAAAAATATAATTTTTTTCCTATACAGTTTTATTCAAAAATTCAAAAAAATATGATCCTATTGAGATCCCAATCTAAAAATGTATACAAACATACATAAAATACACAAGAATTTTTGAGAGTTTTTTGAAAAAAAATCATTATATGTTTTTTGAGATATTGAAATTTGAAATTTAAATTTCATTTTTTGAAAAAGAAGATTTTTATCAAATTGGTCATGTTGCATATCAGATTAAGCGGCAACTAACGTACTTTAAAATGCCATTTACCAATTTCGTTCTATCTATATTTGGTGCCGAGTTATGGTCCCTTTTATGTTCCCTTATCCATGGAAAAACGAGGGTTTTTCCAAAGTTCAAAGTCTCATAAATGAAAAAAATAATAGAGATAAAAATCTAAAAATTTGAGACTTTTGATTACCTCAAGGGGTATAATTGATGAGCCAAAAAAGAAAGAAATACAAAAATGTAAGATAAAAAACGTTGGAACACTTGACATGGAATGACCCAACTAGTGCTTCATAAATCTTATACACTTCCAAAATATTAATAATAACAATAATCATAACAACAATAATAAAATGAATAATGATAACAGTTAAAAAAATAGAGTGCGGTTTAAGCATTTGATCTGAGGCAAAATCCTCTGCATACTATAAACAAATTGGTCCAATTGGTGGCGAGCATTAAGATTGCGGTTAAAGATATCAAAACTTATAAATCTCCGAAAGAACACATTCCCAAGTAATCAATTTTCGTTGGAGTAGCAATGCATTTAATCACTTGTTTACATTTGAAATCATCAAGCTTTAATCCGATTTCTTAGAGATGTGACACGTTTGACAAATCCTAATTTGACGCGGGCGCCGTTTTTCCAATCGATCTATTTTCCCTTAGACATGTTTTCATACTCCATCCGAGAGATCAAGGATCTACTAACTCGACAGCTCTTTGGAATCGTTCTCACTAAACGAATTCGAATCAACACGAACCCCCCGCCCCCCCTCCACCACCACCAGCTACTTTTTTGCACTATTCCTTCGGATTGCCAAACTGTATGAGAATTAGACTCGCCAGGATTTATTTCAGTTTTCTTTTTGGGAGTCAGCTGGAAAAGTTTTCCTTTTTCTGATCGCTTTGATTAATCTATTTCATTCAGCTCGTAAACGTAAGAGAATTCACTTCGAATATGAAATCCATGATATAGCACACATGAGGCACGTGGAGTTAACATTTTCATAATACAAGAAATACCATTACTTTAATAGCAGGGTGCTATGCAGTGTTTATTTTGGGTACTGAATATCACTTTCTAATAGGTTCGTCATAAAATCATGAACAAATCTTTTGGTGCCTGGAAAAACTTTGTTTTTGTGGCCAAGTCAACGACAGGCTGAAATTTGAGTAAACTGTACAAAATTTCCTTTTCTGCTCTTATTTAATGAAAAACAGAGAGAAACATTTCGATTAGCATATTTTAACCAAATATCTACAAGTGTATGACAAGTGACCTAGAAGTTCAGTTTTGCGAGTGTAATGTTTTAATAGTTTCAAAAATACTAAGTGCTGAGAAATAGTTATCTATCATGTGTTCATTATAGGGTCCTATGGGGAGGCGTTAAAAATGTTTCATGTCTCAACAAAGTCGGTCTCTTTGCTCCTTGGAATACGCTTCTATGTTCTCTTCAATGCTATCAAAGTGGGCATTAAGAACGCGCAATTTAAAAGACCACCTGTAGACTATATTGTACTGTAATTTTCAATCTGATTCTCATCAGTTTGACATAGTTCTAAGTTTTCTGATTTCCAAGGATCGAGTGTTTAAACAAAATTGATCCATGCATCCATGTCTCTTCGCTTTGAGAACCTTGGGAAACTCTTGGTTTTGAACAACTTGCTTTTACAAAAAAAACCTCAACTTTAACTTTTGCATCTTAAAGTCAGTGGCGGAGAAATCGGAGGGATTTGGGGGTTAAGACCCTTCCCAGATCTTCAGCTATTCATTTTTCCATTAATTGAAGAAAAAACAGTGTTTAAACTGGTTAAAGCGGAATAGGTTTCAACAAAATATATCATTCATAACTGTCCAGGAGGAAATCAGAAATTACTTTTCTATTCTTAAACATACAAGAAATATTTGGTGATTAGCACCCTTATTACTAGTATTAGAGGGCTAAAATGGTATTACTAAAGCGCAAAAGGGGATTCGGCACTTCCAGCGTTGCACAAATCTTTCTTAATTAAACATAGCAAGAGTAAGCCTGTCATACTGAATTTTCTTCATGAAAACGATAGAATTATTTAAGTTCAGTATTCAGAATCGGTTAAGATGACCATAAACCTGATATTTGATAACGAGGTCCAGAGAAAAGGAGAATCACCCTGGCTTCACACCATGTCTAGGCAAAGTTAGTGACGTCACTGCGAATCAAAGTTGTCACGAGTCGCAAAGTCACATAATTGCAAGGATCACACTATCACCCATTTGTGATATATTTTCTGCTAAATCACTGCAATAATTAATAGTAACAATTCAGTTTATGATCTTTACCGATTCTGAATATTGAACTTAAATAACTCCATCATTGTCACGAAGTCCAATTAAATCCGCCAAATGAATACACTGTAAAAAACGAGCTGTTGTTTTTACAGAAAAATACTGGCAGCCGAGGTTCAATTTAAAACTGTAAAATGCATAGTAATAAACTAAACTAGCAAGTTTACATTTTCTTGCTGTAAAGTTAGAAATCTTACAGTTTATTGCCGCAAAATTTAGCAGTATTCTACTGTAAAAATAACAGTATAATACTTTCAGCAGAGGTTCCAGCTTAAAACTGTAAAATGCAAGATGATAAACTAAATTAGCAATTTTGCTGTTTATTACTGTAAAATTAGCACTTTTAAAATTTAGTACTATCAAATTAGCAATTTCTGGTTTATTACTATAAAATTAGCTGCATTTTACTGTAAAAAAATTCATTTTTACAGTGTACTGAATGAAATGTTGTACGGATATCTAAACCAGTTTCTTTGTTTCAGGCCACAAAAAATGAGCGAAAGGAGGACGTTACGATCAGGAATAGTGAAAAATTTAAGTGGGCAGCTCTTCAGAAACAGAGACAGCCCGACATTTTGAAAGCAGAGCAAGACCATGAACATCCTCAAGATGTTACACAAAGATACAGTAAGGGTTTGAGTCCAGTGACTAATGAGGGCATTCAAAAAGAGTTTCGCAAGTTCGTCCAAACATCAGGGGGAATTCAGAATGAAATAGTAAGGAATGTTTACAATATTTTTGTTTTCTTCAATTTCCTTTTCAAAATTGCAAATCTTTTCATCTGCTTGCAAAATACTTTTCAGCAATGCCAGCTTTTTTGACAAGGTACATTTTTTAGGAATAATTTAAAAAATACTTTCCAAAAAATTTAGTCGCTAGAATTTGCCCGGAAAGAAAATAACGGGAGTTTTTTTTCATCGGGTAGGTTTTCAAAATGTCAAAATGAAGCTTTTCACAGTCTAAACTCAAATTCGGAGTTAATTTTGTTGAAAACTCTGACTGAAAAGATTAACTGAGTTAAAATTCAAGTTGTCTTTATCGGCCGCTGGGTATCCCGATCTTTGCGGAAAGTAATTTATATCTTATATTGCTTTGAACAACATGCAAAAACTGATTATTCAATAACAATGGTAGTGGAAAGGCTAAAAGTAAAATACAAACCAAAAATGATTGATGATTTTGGAGAATAGCGAGATGCTCACTATAACGAGCACATTTATTGAGCATGTTATGCAATCACTAATAAAGATAAGAAGGAAATTTCGGGATTTTTTTTTCTTTTTTTTTTAGTATAAATATGTTTGCCAAGCTATCCCCATAATAACGCTATAATTTCCGATGAAGACAGACAGCTTTAGCAAATTTTTAACCGATATAGTGCAGTTGAATACAAAATAGAAGTTCAAACTTTTTTTTAGTTAGCTAACTCAAAAAAAAAAAAAGAAAGAAACAACCACTTGCAAAAGGGCAATTCCATTTTAATAAAAGTTTTCATTGTCGCACTAAATTTCCTACAAAGACTTCAAATATTTTCAAAAAGAAGTTCTTCAAATAGATTCCTGTATTGCTGGACAGATGTAACATGGACATAGACTCCATTTCTATACAATAAACCACATATTATATATATGTAACGTTTTTCGGCTCAGTAACAGATGCATTATATGAGATATCTGGGTGATTCTCCAAAATCCGAACAATATGATGTCCCCGTAGGACAGCACAAAAAGTATTTGACCTAGAAAGTTTTTTTGTTTTTTTAATTGTTAGAAATACTTATTCTGATGTTATTCAATTCATATTAAAGCAATTTTTCATTTATTTTTTTCTAAAAAAATTTTTGAATAGCCAAAAAGTCACCTTTTTTGCGTGTCCCACCCTGTTTCTAAAATGTAAATAAATTATTTTAAAATTTTACGTGAACATTGCACAAATTCCACTTGTAGTGTTGAATAATGTGTAGTTATGAGTGTAATATAGTGTTGTTTTAGCTTATTTAAATGATTATATAATCAGGTAGATCATTTTGAAAATTGTCCCAAGATTGCATGTCCCTCTCCTGGCCTACAAATTGGTTCAATTATTAAAGGCAAAAAGAAGGAATTTTGAATCTGCAGTACTATAACACTGTTTATTCTCATCACTTCTTTGGACTCATAGAGTATTTTGTCTATAGAATGTGTCTGCTGTTCGTATTATTATTCTTTAGTTCAAAATAAGGTATGTAACATTTTCGATGTCCCTCTCCTGGCCAACATTTCTGTTCTAAATAAAATAAAAATAATAATTCTGCCTGCAGTGTGTAATTGAGTTAAGAGGATAAAAGAGAAAAATACCATTATTTACCTTCTATATAATTCCGGGTAAAAATATCAGCCTTTTTTTATTAAAATGTCCCTCTCCTGGCGCAAAAAAAATGTCTCTCTCCTGGCGCAAAAAAAAATGTCACTCTAGCATTACACTTAAAGCACTGGTAAAACATCCGGTAGAATAGATGGATTTATTTACGAAACATTAGTTAAAAATATTAAAAAGGAGTCTCATTTATTAAAAAAGTATTCATTTAGAAAAATTTGAACTTTATTTTATGATTGTAAATCTCTTTCTTCATATAAATATTAAATTTGTCGGATGCTGCATCTCTTAAAACAGTATTCGTTTAAGGAGGTTATAAATTAGTTTTGTTTGTCAACAATAAACATAGTTTTTCATTCATGTTGAAGTTATTTCTTTGTTATTGTTGTAAAATTTCTGATAATCCTTGATAAAATTCATTTGTTTGCTCGCTTAATGCTTCTTGTCACTCTCTCGGTTTGAAAAAATTGACCCCCCTTTTTTGGGGTGTAGCATACTTAAAGTGAGTTCCCTCTATTTTTCTTTTAATAAGCTCCTAACAAAGAGTAAGTATGATTTTTTTTAGATTTTTTTAAGCATTTTTATTTTTATAGAGTTTGTGAGTCGAAAATGCCAGGTTTTTGGAGAATTACCCATCTACGTTCGTTACTGAGAAAATAGCATTACTTAAATATTGTTTCTGGAACTCTTCAAAATTTAACGGCATTTTATGGAAGCAGAGTCCACCCTCTTCATCAAATTTATATAGTAAAACGAGGATATAACATAATTTGAAATCTTTGTAAGCTGTTTTGTGAAACATTGATGCGTCTGTTATTGTGGCGTTACCAAAAAATAAACATGCTTTTTGACTAAAATAAATACTTCCTGTTTCAGCATGAACCAACCAATGACAAATGGAAATGGTCATCGAATCCTGCCAATTCAATCCCAGCTTCCAGGCATGGGGCCCGACTCCAAGAATATTTGCCCAAGAATCATCTTCAGATCGAGGCTCCAAATGAAGAGCAAGGTGTTGACGAAAATGATGAACTTATCAAAGAATTGAAAAACCTGCATTTACAAAGAGAGCCCCCGAAAGAATTTCATTCAAAGCAGAGGGAAACAGTTCCCTTCTTTCAACACATTCCTACATATGCTGCAACAGATGCCGAAAAACAAGCAGAAAGTAAGGAGACTAGTCCTAAACCGGAGCAGACTCAAAAGAAGGCAAATAACTCGATTAGAGAAGATAATTTGCAGGTAGGGGGATTTTCATTACAATATAATATATTTATAGACACCCCTTAAATAAAAAGGACCTGGTAACAAGCACTGAAAAAAAAAAAAAAAAAAAAAAACAAATTATGAGGCGATATTACTTCAGCTATTTTATCAAACAAGTCTGCTGGCTGTTGGGTGGCGGGATGGTAAGGTGTTGATCTGCACTTTGGACCCGGGTCTCCACCCTCGGTAGCTCATTCGGTGAATTTTCGAGGAGCAGAAAATCGTCAATGTCCATGATCACTTGAGTTTTCATTTGGCTTTGAACGCCCTCGACAAAATTAAATCTCTAGAGCAGTTTTAAAGCCTTAATGGTAGCACCTAAAAGACAAGATACACATTGGGGGATTGCATTAGGTCTGCGAATGGTTAGCAATCAATTCGTACAATCCCATCAGAAAGGATGGGGGGATCAAACAAAATGAGCAGTTTCAAAAGAGACACAATTTACAAATAATTGTCACATGTCTACCAGATTTACGTACATCAACCTGGCACGAACAGATTGCTGTTGTCATTTAATAGTGTGTTAACCACTATCTAGACATGGGTGCCATTACCTTGAGAGGTTGGACTTCTTTATCAACATATATGACAGCACAGGAAAGATTTTCAGCTCAAAGAGCACCCAGGGCACCGGCGGGAATCGAACCCGCGACCTCTTGCTTTCGTGGCGAAACTTCTACCTCTGAGCCACCGAGGTCCCGCACGAACAGGTAATACTATACGTTATCAAAGTTAAAATCGTAGTTGATTTTGCACTGGAAAATTGAAGGGCTCGGGCCAAAAATGAATAGTGGTATCTTACAAAATTGTAAAAATCGATTTTTTTGGTGACAACAATAGTATGTGGACATATTAACTGAAATCTTATACCATTTTGACGTCTCCCTCATAAATGGCGACACAGAGATATAGCCGATTTCTGTTCATGTAAATAGCGGTAAGTGGTAAAAATGGCGGATAGTGGACACGTGACTGTCACTTCTGGTGGCAATAATAGGAGTGAAATTACTGCTGAATGCAGTGAAAGTGGTTTTAATGACTCCGATAAAGACCCAGAATACATCCCTAGTGATGAGGGATCTAAAGTAAAGGTAGGAATTATGTATTTTAGGGTTTTTTAATATTTCTGTGCAGCATGTAAACCATGTTATGTGTATTCATATACCATTTTTACATGCCTTAAGAGTACGGCTGGATGTAAGCAATGTTATGTGCATTCAGATACCATTTTTTACATGCACTTAGAATATGGCTGATATGTTATCATAATAGTTTGCTATAAAATTCTTTGTTTTCCGAAAAAACTGCAATGCTTGAATTCAAGGGAGGTTCAAATTCATCTACGACATCAAGCGACGACAGTCAAGATGAAAACATTGAAGAGAATTGCATCATAGAAAAGCAAAAGCTGGTCAGGAAGTTAGCAAAAGAGCAAACATGGTAGTCACTTGAAATGAAAGTACATAGAAAGCTGTCTGTTGAAGCATTTTTCGGAACATAATGTCAAAGCTACGAAGTTCATTGGAATCTCAGACAATTTTTGAGGATAAAACAAAAATTAGTTTTCAGTTTCAGTATGGCTTCGCTTGCCAGTTTTAGGTGCATTCAAGGAAATTGTCCTCATACTCCCACTAGTTGAGCATACTATGCTTCTCTCTTCTCTCTGATAGAGATTTTTCCATAGTAGAAAAATACGTTTGGGACCATTGGCAATATAATATCTATACTCCCGATGAATGGGAAAATGTTCTCAGAGCTACTCAAAAGAAAAACCATTCATTGCTAACAGAATGAAAGTGAATGATTTTTTTAAGGAATCCAGTAAGAGACAGTATTTTCAACAACCAAAAGCATAAGAAAAATAATGCTGTAAAGGAACGTCGTAAAGATGCGATTGTCTTCAGAAGACCTCCATAAAATAGAGATGTCGAATACATATTCAGGCTTATTTACTTCTGTTTCTCTAAACAAAAGAGGAAGACCGATGAACCTCGTTCAAGATTTGGAAAAGAAGAACAGTTCCAAGCTATCATTATAGATCAGTGAAAACTTGAACACATCCATTATTGTTGAAGTTGAATTCTTTCTGTATAGCACCCGTTTTCTACAAATCTACATTCTAAGCAAATATTTTAAATATAGTTTAAAGTTTCGTTGTTATGTGCTTTGCTCATAAAATAATTTTTTGAAGTAAACAATGGTATCTACATAGCTTTTTCTGTAAATAGTAGATTATTTCCAATTGAAAAAAAAATTCACTTTCAAAACTTTAACTAAATGTACCTCAGACACACAGCACTTAATTAACGTACTCATTTCGTTTTTGAAATCAAAATATTTGCTACAGTAATTTCTCGAACTTTTCACAAGCCATATCTTTGATTCTTAAAAATGCTAGATACTATTATTTGAACCCGAGCCCTTAAATTATGGGATGCAAATACTGGTCAACTCAAAACTGCTCTATTCTATAAACTCTAGCTAATCATTTAAGCTAAGCTATTTAGCCATCCACTATATTGCAACGAAATTTAAACTCTTCCGGTTTATACAGGAATTATACATTAGTTTAGAACTAGCACCATAATATTTATTTTTAAAAATTCTAGTTTTTTAAATAAAATTATGGTGTTATTAAAATCTTGTCTAGTTCCCCGAACTGAAATCTAATTATGCTTTCATTTTAATCTTACTTTTCTTAACTTTCAGTGTTTTACCTACAGGTAAAATAGGTATGCTCCCTTATCAGGGCCAACAAGAGGCCATATCAGCCTAGTCTGAAACTGGATACCCGGCTCAGAATTGCAGTTGTCCAAATTTAATAAGCTTTATGGTGGGAGGGGCCCTGGGGCCAACCTGACAAGGGGCCCGTTTTAGCTCTCGGAGGCCGTGTCGTTTATCCTTTGTCTTCTGTGAAAGAAGTCCTAGTTTGCAAATATACGGAGAAAAAAGACATCCTTTGCTTTGATTTGCAGTTTTAAATATACTTTATAAATCATTTTAAATTTGCATTTCATTCATAGGACACAGTTCAACTTGGAAAGGAGCATGGCAAAAGCAAAACGCACAATGTAAACCATCCTTGGCAGGGAAGCAACCATGATCGCTCATACGACGTAAGTAAAACTATATATTAGAGTGCATCACTATTTTTTTTTTTTTTTCTGGAAATTCAAAATTTCTAGTCGATAAAAGTTGTCACTGTATTCACATTAGGGTCATTACACGTCAAGTGATCCAAAATCTGAGAAAAATTTTTGTATTTCTTTCACATTTGGCTCATCAATTGTACCCCTTGAGGTAATCAAAAGCCTCAATTTTTGTATTTTTATCTCTATTATTTTTTCATTTATGAGAGTTTGAACTTTGGAAAAACCCTCGTTTTTTCATGGATAAGGGAACATAAAAGGGACCATAACTCGGCACCAAATATAGATAGAACAATTTGGTAAATGGCATTTTAAAGTAAGTTAGTTGCCACTTAATCTGATATGCAACATGACTAATTTGATAAAAATTTTCTTTTTCAAAAAATGAAATTTAAATTTCAAATTTAAATTTCTCGAAAAACATATAATGAATTTTTTTGAAAAAATTCTCAAAAATTCTTGTGTATTTTATCTATGTTTGTACAAATTTTTAGATTGGGATCTCAATGGGATCATATTTTTTTGAATTTTTGAATAAAACTGTATAGGAAAAAAATGATATTTTTTAGATTCTATTTATTTAAATACTAAGTTGTCTGGCTTGCGATGGTCTACAAAGTAGTAAACAAACATGAATATGTTTAAAGTGAGCTGGCATGAGCTTATAGATTTGTCAGGTTCACCTCCCTACCCCTTCCTGCCCCGCACAACCACTCTTTTTTAATTCAAAACTGTTCAAAATGTTTTTAAAAAAAGAAAAACTCTTTGATACAAAATGAATAGTAAACTTATTTAAAGTGGGGAAATGGGTTTCCTTATAACTAGACGAAGTGTCCCCCTCCCCACCCAAATATACCATTCACACTATACTAATATGACGTCTAACCTGGGGATTGAGTTGAGTATTATTTTCACCCTAGGTATATATATTGTTTTTCAGACGAAGTGTTTCTTTTTCGATCCGAACTTCAAAGTGTACTTCCATTCAATATCTGAAATTTAACTTTATGATTCATTTCATCTTCTACCCCAGCACCAATCTTCAATTTTGAAGGTAGGAAATAAATGGGTCGCCCCAAGATCATAGCAAACAGAAAAATAGCACTGTTTCTCCTTGTTCTCATCGTTTTTTCTATTCTTTTCGCACAAAACTGAAAATAAATCAAAATATCAGATCATATGTCTGTGTCCCCATAACTAACTTTCCACATTATCTAGTGTGCAGCTGTTATTTAATTTTTATAATTGTTTGTGTTCTTTTTCATTTTGTTGTAAAGGAAAGTAATGCAGCAAGATATATCTATATACATATATTAAACAAACACTGCTTTTTTGAGCACAACCTCACATGTTGTTTACCTTCTTTACAGATTGCTCCCCCCCTTACCCTACCTACCCACTCCAAACTTTTTCTTTTATCATCCCGCCTAACCCCATTTCAAAGCCTTAGTCTCTACTGATGTCTGGTAGTGTTTCAGTTTGTTCTGTTTGTTACTCTTTCCTACACTAGGTGGCCAAAAGGACTTTCGAAAATTCACATTTTTACATATAGCTCGAAAAATAAGTGATCAATTGTTCGTTAACTTTAGTCATACAAAATGTAGGCTTCACCGAACATTTCCAAGTTGAAATTAAATTACCCTTGCATTTGGGGGACGACAAGAAGGGGGTTGAAAGTAAAACCGCTTTTTGACCATTACTCTTCGAAAATAGCTCAGAATAAGCTATAAATTTCAGTAATTAATTAGCATACTATGTATAATTACTGTACAAATTTTTATGAACGTACCACTCTTACTTCCGAAGACATGAAACATTTTTTTAAAAATGGCAATTTTATTTGAAGGGTTTTTGCTCATAACACGCAGAGTTTTTGATCAAACCTTATCAAAACTTCAGGAAAAATGACAAAATGCAAGAGAAAGAACATACTAAAACGGAAAATAAAAATATTAAAAATCCGATGAGATATGAACGTTAAAAGGAAATATTTTTTCACGGCGCATGCGCGAACGACAGAAATTTATAACTACAAAAATATTGTAGCCTGGTTTATACTGCATCTTATAAAAAAGGTTCCAGTTGAATATCGTAAAAATTGAAAAAGATATCAGCGATCTAGTGAGCTGTAATTCATACATTCGCAGACAATACATAAATGGCAAGGGGTTCTCCACAAATAGTGTGGTAACGATTGAGCATTTTCTTCAATGTTAAATTGTATACAGTTTGAAAATTCATATTCGGCATAGAAGTCACATTTCGCCTATTCGGCCAAAAAGACCTTTTACGTAGGTGGCCAAAAGTATCCGGACACCCCCTGAAACGTTGGTTTTGAACGATGACGCAATAACCTTTAATTTAAAAATAGCTCTTTGTGGACAGACCCTCACTTTTTATGTATTGTCTGCGAATGAATGAAATACAGCTCACTAGATCGCTGATATCTTTTTCAATTTTCATGATATTCAACTGGACCTTTTTTTATAAGATGAAGTATAAATCAGAGTACAATATTTTTGTAGTTATAAATTTCTGTCGTTCGCGCATGCGCCGTGAAAAAATATTTCCTTTTAACGTTCATATCTCATCGGATTTTTAATATTTTTATTTTCCGTTTTAGTATGTTCTTTCTCTTGCACTTTGTCATTTTTCCTGAAGTTTTGATAAGGTTTGATCAAAAACTCTTCAAATAAAATTGCCATTTTTAAAAAAATGTTTCATGTCTTCGGAAGTAAGAGTGGTACGTTCATAAAAATGTGTACAGTAATTATACATAGTATGCTAATTAATTACTGAAATTTATAGCTTATTCCGAGCTATTTCCGAAGAGTTATGGTCAAAAAACGGTTTTACTTTCAACCCCCCTTCTTGTCGTCCCCCAAATGCAAGGGTAATTTAATTTCTACATGGAAATGTTCGGTGAAGCCTATATTTTGTATGACTAAAGTTAAAGAACAATTGATCACTTATTTCTCGAGCTATATGTAAAAATGTGAATTTTTGAAAGTGTCCGGATACTTTTGTTCACCTAGTGTATTAGCTCATGAGCTTTGTCCAATAAGAGAAAGGAAAGGCAGTGATGGGGACTGACATATAACGTGACACTTTGATTTCTTTTCAGTTTTGTGTGAAAATAATGGGAAAACATTATGGGAACAAGGGGAAACAGTGCTATTTTGCTGTTTGCTATGATCTTGGGGCGACCCATTTATTTCCTCCCTTCAAAATTGAAGATTGGTGCTGGAGTAGAAGATGAAATGAATCATAAAGTTAAATTTCAGATATGGAATGGAAGTACACTTTGAAGTTCGGATCGAAAAAGAAACACTTCGTCTGAAAAACAATATATATTACCTAGGGTGAAAATAATCCTCAACTCAATCCCCAGGTTAGACGTCATATTAGTATAGCGTTAATGGTATATTTGGGTGGGGGAAGGGTTGTACTTTGCCTTGTTATAAGGAAGCCCATTTATCAACTTTAAGTAAGTTTACTGTTCATTTTGTCTCAAAGAAGCTTTTTTTTTAGCACTTTAAACAGTTTGGGGGAAAAAATGGTTGGGTCAGGAAGGAAGAGAGGGGGAGCTGACCAATCTACAAGTTAATGCTAGCTCACTTACCTAGAGTAAAAATAATAGTCAAGTCAATCCCCAGGTTAGACGTCATAATAATACAGCGTTAATGGTATATTTGGGTGGAGGAGGGGGATACTTCGTCTAGTTATAAGGAAACTCATTTACCAACTTTAAATAAATTTACTTTTCATTTTGTATCAAAGAGTACCTTTTTTTTAAAACACTTTGAACAGTTTTGAATTAAAAAAGAGTGGTTGTGCGGGGGAGGAAGGGGTAGAAGGGGTGAACCTGACAAATCTATAAGCTCATGCCAGCTCACTTTAAACATATTCATGTTGGTTTACTGTTTTTTAGACCATCACGAGCAAGAGAACTTAGTATTTAAATAAATAGAATCTAAAAAATATCATTTTTTTTCCTATACAGTTTTATTCAAAAATTCAAAAAAATATGATCCCATTGAGATCCCAATCTAAAAATTTGCACAAAC
>JAXGGA010002833.1:0-113689 GCA_038373865.1 Uloborus plumipes
AAACTAAAATTAGTAGCAAGCAAACGGTAAAGTTTAACACATTGCAATCTAATAACGCATCAGCGTTATATAGCAGACTGAATAGATGGTAAGATGCAAAGGAAACAGGTTATTACTTTGTATTTCGTTTAAAAAATACGATATATATTTTATACTTTTGAAATATTTTTCACTTTTTAATACCTGTTTATTAAAAAAATTAACCAACACCAATTTTTCTTCCTCCATGATGCTCAATTTAGTTAACTGCCCATTACCACTATTTCCTCGTACATTTTCATTCTAATATAAGCTAAGTTTAAAAAAAAAACAGTCAAAGAGTGTGAAGTTATAGAAAAAAACCTCACGCTTTGCCTAATAGACATACAGAAGTCAGTTTTTTCTCACATTTCTTCCTTATTTCTGTCAAAAAGAGGCCGCCAGGGGTCATGGAGGTCTTAACACGTCGGTGGCCCGTAAAGCTCTCCCAAGAAAAGAACGTCTCTCTCATTCACGTGAACTATGCTACTTCAAGGCGTAAGGGGGAGGTTTTGGAAGAAGAAAAAGTTAAATATTTCAAGAATTTCTGTAATGAACTGGCCACCTAAGTTTTCTCTAAGAGGGTATTCTGAATAATTCGTGAGTTTCTCATTACAAGAGACTTAAGTTGGATAGATTCGTTTCGTGTCTTTAATGGGAAAAGTTTGGTAATAAATTAGTAAGCGGAGATGAAGCGATAATAGCTGTCGAAGCATAGTAGGTGGAAAGACGAGACCAAGTAGGTGGTCTTTTATTGCTTAGGTGTAAGTAACTTTAATAACTAGAAACATTAATCATACTACTTTTTACCTTCAATCACGCAATTTCGTCCTTTGTTGAAATTTAAGTGCACTAAAGATCTTTCTTTGCTGAAATAATTTCATGCTGTATCAGAACGCTGTAGAATTTTATATCATCCACTACCATTATTACATTAATTGCTGAAAATTCTTTGTAGAAAGGCTTCTGCATAGTTTTTGAGTATTTTTTCACCTGGGGAAGCTATAGCATTTTTTTTTCAAATTTCAAATACAAGGAGCTCTTATCTCTTTTCAAAAATTTTGGATTTGCTCCTCATAAGGTACCCTAAAAGTACCATTTATTTAATAATTTAACTTTCAAAAAGAAAAGAAAAATCAGTTACTGGACTTTATTTTCATTACCTAAATGGAAGGTCTAGTAAATAGGTGATATAAAAAGGTCTTTAAAATTGAAATTATGTAACCTCGGGAAGTTGTGTGTGAGATCAGATTAACTCGACTTGCTTTCGTGTGCGTTTGGGATGATGACTTGTGGAGGTTCCCGAGTAGTAATGGTTTCGATTGAATCCAAAACATGCATAAGTATGAGCTATATTCATAACGTAAAATAAACACAATAAACCAAATGCTGCTCATATTTTTCAACAAACTTTAAACGTACTGTTAGAATAGCAATAAATTTTTGAATAACAAAAGAGGGATACCGCCCTCTGCTCGCTGTTACTGACCAACTCGCATTAGACCAGACTTGCCACTGTCGTTTTCTGCATGCTACCTGCAGTCTAGTAGGTAATGGCTCAAAGGCAAACTCATAATAACAATATATTTTAGGTACTAAATTTCTTCAACTTTGACTAATTTGTCGAAAAGAATTGATGACTACCCAAAAGTATCTAGCTCCTACTTTAACTTCAAATGTTTGTGTTGAATTTAGCTATAGACATATTGCAACAAATTAGTATAAAAAGGCTAATCCAGTGCTAATTAAATGCATTGCAAAATTAGACCATTTGGTCTAACTTAGCCTTTGTTTGATAGTTTATTCATCGATATCATGATCTTTCCATGTATGCATTGACTTTTGTGACGTCATCATTAAATTTTTGTTGTTTAATAACGTATGTTCAAATGTAGTTATACCTGCAAGTAACACGTTTTTGTTAAGTAATAATTTTACCAGATCCTGATAAGAAGCCAGACAGTGTATTTTTAATTATTCTTAATGAAATGGATTTCTTTCTAGAAGTTTTCACAGTGGCCATATGTATATGATTAAATTCTAGTTTTTATCCAAAAATTAAAAATACTGTGAAATAGAATCCGGAATTAATTAGAGAATGCTGTTTTATCAGCACAAACAATTTAGCTTTAACCTTGAAAAAAATATAGTTTTCGGGATCTTCATTATCACATATGTTACTTAACAGTAAAAAAATAACAGTTGAATATTTATTTTTATAAACATTAGAAAAATACTGCAAAAGCATTTTCAGATTAAAGCTTAGTATATAAAAATAACACATCGGAAGGAAAAATCCGAAGTTCATCAAGATGGAATGCGACAATTAAAACCAAGAAATTAATTCCAGCTGGTATTTTCCTCGAAAATGAGTTTTTGCTCTTTCATCGCTCATTTTCTCGCGAAACTAAGACGAAAAATATCACGCTTCCTACCATCTTCTTGATTATGAACTTAGCCACAGTGAAGTAGTAATTTGGTTACACCATCAAACTACAGTTGGAAGCTTATATTGTCTGCTAAAACTTATTTCAATTTTTCTTTTAGCTTTAAGCACATTAAGGGAAGCAATATTTTTTTTATTTATCTTTAATCTTCAACATTGAACTTAGCTTACCCATTTAATATTTCTTTTCAGTAACGTAAATCAGAAGTCTATAAAGTTCATATTCATAATGACATTCCGTGGTTATGTAAAACTATACGGTAGCAAAAATCTGGTGTAGAAATCACTTGGTTTCTTTTTATATGTTTAAAATGTTTATTGTCATAGTTATTCCATGTTAATCCAGGTCTGGTGTTTCTTTTCTAATCTCGGAATGCGTTGAGTAGAATAGATGGTGAAATTCAGAAAATAGTAAGTAACACATTTTTGTTTTTCCCAAACAAAATACTGACCCGACAGGCAGCTCGCCAAAAATTGCAAACCTGGGCTCCGTTTCTCACTTGCAATTTTCGACAAAAATACTAAACTGATATATATCCGAAATGGTGTGCGATATTTTGTCATGCATTTTTCATCTGCAAGAAGATAGTTTCCTTATTAAAACTTTGTTCAACATTGAAAAATATGAGTTTATTTATTTTTTACTAAAGCTGTATTATTATTATTATTATTATTATTATTATTATTATGTTTTATTTTGTAGTATTTATCAGTACTGTTAAGTACCACATTCTCTGTGAAAAAAAATCTACTTCTGAGTTTAACAGATTTAGAGACGTTTAGAGAAGTGCGTCTAAGGTTTGATGTTATTGGTTTCGATAAAGAAAAATTTTGAATTTTTTTCATTGGCACTAATGTAGCTACATTTTAAATTAAAGCAAAAAAAAAAAAATGCCCCTTACACTATTTTTTTTCAAAGTGATCACAAGCAACAGACAGACATCCAGACATTCAAACTTTTTGCTTCAAGAGATAGAGATTAATATAAATTGTACGAATAAACTTGATAACAAATTCTATTATACGTCCCTTATTTTTTTAATTGAGAAAAATCTTAATTATGTTTAGTCATTTATTTGTTTGATTTGTGTATTTTTCGGTAAACTTGTGAATTAAATGTGAAAAAGACAGGCTTATTTAAACTGTAAAAGAAAAACAGATAAGGGAAGATCTTCAAACATTCCTTTTTTTTCCAACCGAAAAGCATCTGCTACTTAGTTGACATTTCACCTTTCTAGTTTCTTTTCCGTTAAAACCTAGTTTTTTAAGTAAGAAGGGCAAATTAGCGAATTAAGGTAATTTGTTCTGTGGTATTTTTTTATTACGGATTTTTTCCCGCTACTCTGAAAGTTGTTTTTGCATTCACTTAAAAAAAAATGTGTCTTAGTTAACACGGTGTTAAGAGAAATTTGCATTTTCAATTAGCAAGACCTGGGCTTTTTGCAAAGAAATCGCTCTCTGAATACGTCTTTGTGTTTGTCGGAAAATTACGGCTCATCTAAAAGTAATTTGCATGCATAGAAAACTTATTCGATTAAAACGGCGTCTTTGAAACTAAGAATAAATGCCTTAATCCGCTTTTAGAAACAATTTATCATTTAGTCCAATCGCATTTATGCATTTTAGTTGAATGAGATAGTGCTTTTGTTTTACGGGTTCCAACTCAGCAAAATAAAATCTTAATTTAAAATAATTTGGCCATATATTGTACTTTAAATTAACAGGAAGGCATTTTCATTTATTTATTGGTTTTATTTTTATTATTTCCAAGAAAACCGTAATGCGAATCAAAGGACGATACAGCTCATATCATATAGAGTTGATTCGGGTAAGTGGGCCACCCCCCTTAAAACTAAAATACGCATATAGATTTTATACTTTTTTTTACTGATCATATTATATTTTATCACAGTGGCTAGTTTTGCATATATTTGGGGTTCATGGAAAAAAATTTTAGATCAGATAATTTATGTCGAAAAAAATTCCAAACATTTTTTTTTTTTTTTTTTGCGAGTTCAAGGAAAATTAGTTCAAGTATTTTGAGGTTAGTTTTTATTATCTTTTCTATGTTCATTACGTTTTATGTAGAGTTTAACATGAAGTACACATTACACTAGGAATTTTACGCAAAGTATTATAAATAAGTGTTTAAGGGGAGAGGTCCCACTTACCCCGTACTTTTTGCCTATTAGGGTAAGTGGGTCCCCTCATAATAATGAGGATTTCAATATGGAAAGAAGTGCTGATGAAGCAATTTCTAAGATGATATGAAAGATAATGATACAGACCTAGAAGGAATTGATGGTTCAGCTACAAAAACTGCAAAAGCTGTGAACTATGTATTTGGGAAACTTGCATTAAAAAAAAGTATTATTAAGTTTTAATTTTAGAATATGATCCAAATGAAAAAAAATGCTGCTAAATTTGATAGAAGGAATAGAAATAGCTACACTTTTTATTGGTTTAATGTAAGTGATGTTTGAATTGTGACTCAGGATGAAATGATAACGTTTCTCCCTCAGCAAACATCAAATAGACGCTACCATTAAGTGTTTCCATTTTTTTTCAACCTGTATATTTTTTTCTGATTTTACCAAAATTGATCTTAATCGACTCTATTATGTTTATTCAACACTAATTTATATGTAAAAGCAAAAAATATGCCTAACGGCTTTTAATGAATTTCACAGATACAATTGCTTTGTATTCCGCTTTATAATTTTCTGTCATACACATTCAAATGTAAGTATATATCTGGTTAATGGATACATTTACGGAAAAATATTTTCTACTAAGTTTACATACTTTATTAGGTAGGATCCGCAAACCCCCTTTTTTAGATATGCTCACTTTAAATATAAATAAATGAGGGGTGGCCCACTTACCCTTACGAAGGGGTAAGTGGGTCCCCCACGTCATTTTTTAAAGAGTACGATAGTTAAAAATATTTAAAGCATTTTTTTAGGAAATAATTCTGAACTAGTGTTTATTAATAATGTCCATGATAAAATAAGTCAACAAATTAAAACTGTTTTGCTTTGAAGCTGCTGTATAAGGCCTTAAAAACGAACTGTTCTAAAAAGGAGGCCCACTTGCCCTAATCAACCCTAGTTAAAATTCAAATGGATAGCTTTGGTACCACAATTTCTTAAGACCAAAATATCTCTGATAGATTATCCAACAAGGAAAGTAGATATAAATTTACAGCAAAATATCCGTAGCAGGCTAGCATTAAAACTTTCTCCAATTTCCAAATTTATCCACTAGAAAGGTTCATTGCTGATAGTGGAGAAAGAAAATCCTGTACGAACTGTAATATAATAAAGCACAACAATCGAGCAAAATATGAAGGAAAATGATGTTAAATCCGGTGCAGGAAAACAAAAATTGGGAGAATTAGAATTGGTATTTACACACGAACAGTTGCTGCAAGTTGTAGACGAACATGCTGAAATGTCGACGAAATAATTTTTTACCTTTCGGCTATGGAATATATTATCGACTTCTTCTTTTTCTTTGACTCGACTTTCCTCAGGTAGCGTCTGATACTACAGATAAAATTAGCATGCCCAGTGTCCAAGCTATGTCATAACCGCGGATGGGCGGTTACGCCCTTTTCTTCCACCCACCATATATGGGTAGTACAAATATGATTATTGGAATTCGAAACAGCAGCTGGTCAGGATAACAGAAATGAAGCTGCTTGTAAACTGAAAATATAGATAATTTCAATTACTACATTTATTTTGAGTATAGACAATATGAAATCAGGAAATGCAAAATAAAAATTCATTGAGAATAAACTAGGATTTAGGTGAGGCTGGCATAAAACAATAATCCCTCTTTTCAAGTTTTGATTAAACGGGGAATGGTGTTGAACATCCATGTCTGCGTATTCGTTGGTACAGTGTTCATATACTTGAAAAGCACATTTACGATCTATTTTATGCCCCTAAACATGATCAGAAAGTATATCCAGATATATTTCAAAAGCTTCACTCGTCAATTAAACTACCAATTCTATGAAAAGCTAAATCTGGTAACTAGTCGATATTTCAGCTACCTATGAAGCTACCATGAGCCTTTATTGCAGCACACATTGTTAAGAGCAAGAATCTGAGAAACTGTCACGCCTAGCATTATGAGGTGATTCATGACTTCTCAGATTTTCTCCCAAAAATTACCAAATGTTTATTACCTTATTGAAAGACCAAATCCAGAATGTTTTGCTCTAAAGTTGAGTTGTTTAGTTTTTATGGACCCCTAAAGATGAAGGTGCTGCATCAAAAATTAAGCGGATTTTCAAGACATGAAAGTTGCCGTGAGCCGAAACTCTTACCAGGAACTGTTTAATTCCAATTTTCTTTTTGTATATGGAATATAGAAGGTTGAAACTTTACAAAATGAATGTTAACTTTGTGGTAAATAGTTGCCGTAAGGTCAGTGAAGGCCCTCAAAACAAGGCATTTTTGACGTTTTTTAGCGTTTTTGAGGTCCAAAAACAGCTTGTACATTTCAGTTGGCGCGGCAAAAGTAGTGTCGTTTGAAAGACAAGTGTAAGCACTTTAAAATAATGTTTAAATAACCGAGGAAAGTTGAACGTGCTTTTAGTTGCGTAAGGTCGAAATATGAAAAATGTCATATTTTACCGATATTCAAACGGTCATAACTTCCTCTGCCAACAACATATTGAAATATTTTTTTTTGCCAATGTCATGCTCTATTGTTTGTCTTAACAGAACAGTTGAGTCCTTTGAGGCGAAATGTGAAAAAAAATTTTACAAAAAATGCACAGGAAAAAATACATTTTTTTTAAACATTTGTTACAAAAAAGTGCTGCAAAAGTCTTTTGTGACAGCATGATAAGCAAATTTTTGAGTAACACGCTAAAAAACCGCTTTCCCTCTTTTTTTTTAAACAATATTAAAATACTAGTTTGGGAGAGGAGAGCTGTTCGTGCAAAGAATTCAGCGACACTCTTAAATATATATATACTTATTGTATAAGTATTAATATAAGTATAATTAATAATTAGTGAAATTTATAATTAGCCATTTGTATTTATTTTATTTACGGGAGTAAAAGAGAGGCGCGGAGAAGTGTTTTTATTTGACACCATTAAATTAAAATTTTTAAGAAATATTTACCATCCCTCAAGAGACAGCTTTTAACGCTATTGTATGTTGATACAAATTATTAATATGTTCTTAGCTTCAGCTATGTGTTACTTCTGGAAATTAATATTAACAGAAAGGGTCGCGAAATGATTGTTTTAACAGGAAATTAATTATACAATCAAGAATGGACAAATGCATTTGAAAAACTTGCATGAAATAATTAAGAACCTCTATTATCATCATTGTAATTAAAACAATAATAATAATTTTTACTATTTATTATTTTTAATTTTATTCTTATTGCCGCTGTTGTCGTTATTACTGCAGTACTTATTGTTGTGAAAGTTTTTATACTTATCTTATCGATATATCTTTTACATTGCTTTCATGCGATGGGCTTGTTCGTTCGTATACCATGATAATCCCTGATTAAAAGTATGAGTGTTGGATTTGAAGTTCGGCCGGGAAAAAATCTATTACACGCACTTTAAACTATTTTTTTTACTTTACCTTTACAATAGTCTAACACCTTTTTCTATAGATCAAAATAGTTAGTTGTTTCTCTACTTAATAGAAACAAAAACTACAAATATAGAAAGCCTTAAAAGCGTGACCAGTAATGGATGTAAGAAAGACGGTTGAAAGTAGAAAGAAAAAAAAATGAAAATAAAATGCTGTTACCAGCCTAATTCTCAAATTGTAACCCGTAATGAAGACGTCAGTCAGGGCACAGCGGGGTCGACATTCCCGCCCAATTAGACCTTGTTCAGAGGCCTCCGTTTTGTTTTACGAACCACCCTAGGCTAGAACGCCTTTCTTCTTGTTTCCCTCTCACCCCCCGCAGTGAGACGAATTTCTCTTTTCTCTATCCCCCCCCCCCCGGCTTCTTTTCCAACAGAAGAGTGTTATAAAGTACCCGCCAAGTTTCGTGTCAGGAAATTGGACAGAGAGCGGAACTGAAGTAAAGAAAATTTGACCATTCATGGCAGTCCAATAACTTTTCCTTCGGAAACTTTTCTTTAAGAAAAACAATCCAGAATAGTGCCCCTATTTTTGACTCGATTTCATGAAATATATTACATTATTTTGAAAGAAAGGAAAAAGAAGCGAGGAAAGAGGACACGCACACACACACACACACACACACACACACACACACACACACACACACACACACACACACACACACACACACACACACACACACACACGCACGCACGCACGCACGCACGCATTCATGTATGTATGTGTAGGTGCGTGTGTGTGATTGTGTGTATGAAGTATTAGTTGAAATAATTTTAATAAAATGTGTGATATATATGAACATGTATACATTGTTTTTCAAGTATATTTAAAGCACGGACACTGGTATAAGCAGCTTGAGGTTACGATTTCAGCTCCGCTTTGAAGCATCTTCTCTATACGGTTAGAAACCTAAATAACTTAATAATATTTCAATGAGCAATCGCATCTTTTGTTTAACTATGTATAGAAAAAAATATTATCTCCATGTATTATTTCTCTAAGCTGAATCCTAGAGCCGCTATATAGACAGGCCGACGCATCAAGATTAAGTTTCACCACTTTGGATCCAATTCCTTAACTTTTACTTTCAAATTTTCATTGTTGCGGAGTAGGGTTACCAGGAAAAAGTTTTGGCACATTGCTAAGCTTTGCCAAATCCACGTGCCGCTAATAATTGCTCACAGTGAAAAATTACCAAAACGCGATTACTGGCCAGAAAAGACAACCACTCAAACACACAAACACGCGCTGGATCCAAAGTGGTCAAACTTAATCTTGATGCGCCGGCTCGTATATATAGGGGCCTTACTGAATCCTATACCCGGTCGAAACTCGCTCATTTCTTTATCGAATTACAAGAAAATTTATGATTTTGAAGCTTATCCCGCGGGCTATTGACGAAAATTAGACTCACCCTCTAAAAAGTGTCGGTTCGTTTTTTATTCGAACTTCAATTTTTGGGCACAAAATTGACTCTATCTAGCGAAATAATTGTCGTATCGTCTCCATTTTGATTTCATTCGAAAGATTAAAACAAATGCGTTCTTTAGAACGTTTCTCCGCTAGCGCCGCGTAACGAGAATCTCGAAAATCCACGTTTAAGCGACTTATAAGCGATTGAAGTTTGAAAAAGTTAAATTTTTTGCTCAACTGTTAAAATCGTTAGCATTGTTGTTCAAATCAATTTTAAATGCGACATTTCAAGCCAAGGCTTAGCTCGGTAAACCTTAATTGTAGCTTTTATTGTTTCAAAATACTATGGTAGTTTTGCGATAACGTTAGTATTTAGTTTAGTAGTAGCCTTGGGTATTTGATTTTAATATAGGGTATCACTTTTGTAGTAGTTGTAAAAGTGAACGTGTCTTTGATCTCTTTGAAAAGTTGTCAGAACGACGGCAGTAGATGGCAATGTTGTGCAAATGAAGCCAATAAAAATTGTCGTATTAAATTTTAAGTTTAGAGTTTTTTTTTGCGGAATTCCACACGGGTCACCTAGTTATTATTATTTTGGAATATTATCATTTTCCCACTACTAAACAGTAGTATTTAGGACCTCTGAGGTGAAAAATGATTTTTTTGTACTATTATTGTACACAATGTTTTCTCCTCAAATGTATTGAAACAAAACAAACTAGAGCTTTATTTTTTAACTTGATTAAGAAGAAATGAGCACGTCACTCTACTTACTTTCGAACTCTAATCAACAAAAAAAAAAAAAAAGTTTTTTTCTTAATAGATAAGAAATATCATCAGATATTTCTTATCTATTAAGAAAATCTAATGATATTCCTTATCTATTAAGTGCAATATTATCATCAGAATTTTTTTAGCATACCTTCCTTAAACCTTTTTCTCAACTTAAGAAAAAACACACTTTTTACGTAACTGTTGCTGTAAAAATCGTGCTACAGTGCGTTACTAATTTTTTGATTGGATAAATTCCTGTTTAGCATAATTGTGTTAAAACAATGTTTTCTATAACTCTTTCAACGGAGAAAAAAATGCATAAGTTAGCAGATAAATATTAATTTTATGTAAATGTGATACTTTTCCCCCTCATACTACCCATTGTTTTTATTAATTGCCTTGATAATTTGATTACACAATTGACACTTCTATTTAAAAAAGTATTAAAAAAATCTGACAGACTGTTCAGTCTAATTTATACATGAAGCATTGAAGCAGATAAATATGAAGATTTTTAAAAGAAATGTATAGAACGTGATAATTCCTTAATGGTTCAATTAAAAATTTTGTTTCACATCAGAAATCATACCTGAAGGGCAAATACAATTACTTGATATTAAATATTTTAAGAAACATAAAACTTGAATTAAAAAATAACCAGAACAGTGAACAGAGAATTTGGTACAAATTAAAGAGAATCTTCTTTTTTACAACATTATTCATTTCAGAAATAAAGCAAGCGATTAAAACCGATTGTGTTTGACAATTGAATATAGTGATAGCAAAAAAATATTTTGATTAAAAAAACGAATAAAAAAAATCCTAACATATACCATAATTAAGAAAATAAATGAATCAAAAAATGTTTTTAAAATATGTAAAATATGTCTTAAAAGTTTAATTTTAGTTCAACTTATGTATTTGTAACTTATTCTCATTCTGTTTTTACTTTTTTTAAAATATAAACGAGGGTTAAACCGCTTTAGTTTTTGCTTTATATTTCTCCCTGTAGCTGTTGCTACCGATGTGTATTGTACGAAAAAATCAGCTGCTTAATTTCAAATTATCCCCCCCCCCCCCCGAGTAGAAAAATTGGCTTCCAGTGACAAGTACATCATGCGATTACGCACTCCTGTTAAAATCAGGGGTGTGGATCCCTGTTTCATCAGTTTCAAATATGAACTTATATTTTCAACCTTATTTTTAATAGTAAGACGGTTCTTTTTTATAATCTCTCTGAGACAAATCTTTAATGAAGTATAAGAACTAAACTATTCAGTAACTTTCTAATGATTTCCAGACAAAGCTATAAAATAAATTTTTCACGCATCTTTTCTTTCAAATTAAATTATACTAAAACTTCCTGTCTTTTGTAAAAAAACTTTCTCTGAATTGCCGTAAATGTCAAGCACTAATTTCTCTTAGAGACAAACCAAAACGTAAGTTCATTTTCTTTCTTCTTTTTTCTCTCTCAAGCATAACGAAAAAATAGATATAGTCATGCACTTCAGACAACCTGAACCTTACAAAAAAGAAAAATCTTCAAGGGGAGTAAAGCTGTTTGCGCTTGGAAAGGGTGTTGTTTGCAGTTTGCTCACTTTGTTTTCCCCACCTCCTGACAACCTATCATTTGTGAACCTGGTGGTCCAATTTCTGGCCCAACCTCCCTCGAATAACCACAAAATGATTGCTCTAAACGTAGTTATGTGTCTACTTGAAGACGAAATTTCCAGCAATTTTTGTGGAGCATTTGAGTTTTCTTGTAATTGTTTCGATGATTATATTAACCTCTTACATATATCTCTTAATCAGAAAATTATTTTTAATGATAAATTGCAACAGATGCTGAAAGGTACTTAAAAATAAAACATACTTATTTTTCTTCCGCTTTAGTAATTAATTCTTAGTGGGATAGATGTTTCCCAAGGCAAAGTATTGCATTAATAGTAAAATAATTTCTTTCAGATTTTTATTTTTTAAGCATTATATATTACTTTTCTGGCAACTATGTTTCCGTTTACTTCTCCACTTTGGATTGAAATTGCGATCAGGTTTTGAGAACAATTTTACTGATACTTGTATAAAAGTATTCTTGAAATGTATAGTTTATGACATCAATAGTTTATTTCTTTGACGTCGACTCATTTAAAAAAGAAATCTCAATGAAAGGAGCGTGTAATAAAAAAAAAGTATTGTGTAACAAACTTGTGAATTAAAAAACAATAACACTAACCCCAAAAAGGGGGGATGCAACTACTATTACCCTAACCATTTTAGACAACATAAGCCTATGTTTTGCAGCGAAATAGTGTGCCTAATCAGTAAAAAAAAAATCGTGCATAATTTAACACCGAATTTCCCGCAACTTAGGCTATAGTTCAGATTAAGTCAAACTGTTAGCAAGAAATATATTTAGTTGCAGGTCTTTAACAGGCAATGTTTTAATACTTCGTCCCTAAAAGAATGAATATACTGACCTCCCAAATGAATCGTATTTGAAATTCGATTACGAACAAGTATTCATGTGACAATTGCAGCTGGATGGATATTCAAAGGTATGTTACTATAATAAATTGCTCGTTTTCATCCAGATCAATAACTAGAGAGCATTCATCTCCGCTTACTTCATACAATATGCATTAAAAAGTAACAATTATTCATTGAGGTGGAGACTAAATAGTATTAACAAAAATGTATTTCGCGAAGGTCTAATGCTCGAAATTTCAGTCAAATCAAAAAATGTGTATTATATCCGTGTTGCTGGTAAAAACCTGTGTATACAAAAGATATTCATTTCGTATTTTTTTTAGAGTCAAGTAAAAATCCTTGACCCCCAAATAAGTTTCCTCTCCGATCTCTCTTTTTTTCAAATTTAGTTTTTTTTTTTTTTCATTCTGTTCTTTTGTGCCCACGCATGTTTAATATGAATACGTAGATCATTTCTAACTCAACGGACTACACATGAAGCATTTAAAACTTTACATTAAAAAAATCCTTAAAAATAAATCGTTTATAAAATGTTCTGCATAAATAAAAATTATAGAAATTTTATTGTTGGCAATTATTATATTTTTAAGCATTTATTTTTTATATCCTTCTTGAAATCGTTTGTGTATTCTTGAAAAAGTAGTAACGTTGCTGAAGTGGAAAAAAAATGTGTCTTTCTGAACACCTGCCTATACGCTTCTTGAAAACGTTTGCAGGATTTAGAGCCTTCAGACTGCACTTTATGTTTATTTATTTATTCCCAGCGCCAGAGGGAACAATTTTATTCACTTGCAACATACAAAATTTTAGAGCAAACAGTTCAATGTGTTTGATGCTACGTTCTATAAAAGCCAATTTTACACCTGCTCTTCAACTTTAGAAACTAAACTTAAAAGGGATTGCTTCAAAACTTCAAATTGAAAATTATGAAAGCAAACAAGTTTTCATTTATATTAAAAAAAAAAAAAAATATCTGACGACAAATTACTTCGTGAAGAACTTCCACTTTTTCGAGTCACATTTAAAAATGCTAAAATGCTTGATTGCGTCGCTCATGGGGCTATTATTTGGAGTTGAGCCATGAAAACAGTAGACATTTTAATACAGTAGATATTCTTGCTTTGCGCGGGGGGGGGGGGGTTATAAAAATGCTGCTTAAATCAAAACCACTTAAGTTAACACAAGTTCTGAAGCTATATGTTATTGGTATTCATTGCCTTGTTAAATTATGCCTTATTTTTATTTACGTTTTCTATTTTAAAGTGTAATTAAACTCAAATATTCCACTTTGTTTACGCAATGAATCTTGCTATATTTGAGTCTTTTTCAGTTTTATACTGAAAAGTAGCATTTGAGGCTTAAAAACAAGCGTACGAACTTATATATTCTTTTAAATTATAACTAAACACATTTGTGAAAAAAAACCCTCTCAGCTGAGAAAAAAAAAAAAAAAAAAAACACGACCACATACGAAGTTTTAAAAAGGTTCAAGTATGACTTTTTTAAACACATTCATTCAATAACGTATTTTTTATGTCAATAATAATATTTTTACAATAATATTAATAAATAAATAAAGTAAGTAGTTAATTAAATATTTAAAAAATAGATACCCACATGGCACAAAACATTAATTTATTCAGACCCTTTTTAGATAAATGTACTATAGCATATCAGAGAAACAGCTCTTTGCTTTGTTTCATCTGAACTCCTCCATCTCTCCATGCCTAACTCCATGATCCCGATGTGAATCCTCTCATCACAGAAGAAACTTTCCCCTTTGAATCATCGCGATCGAATTAGTTCTTGCCTCCGGAGATATTATCTCATTTTCCGTCCGTCTTCACCTCCCGGGGAATCCGAGTCCATCCGCCAGCCCTTGACGCCAGGTGCAATCTTCCCCGGGGTCACGTGATGCGCGCACTCCCCTACGGACTGTGTGCCTGATTGAGTGTGGTAATTTGGAGACCTCGTACACCTGTCACAAGGAGCGAGCTGCCGGTAATGCATTTCGTTCACAGACAAATGTGCCGCGCGACACCAATGCCCTGTGAGCTTTTAGTTAATGTTTGGGCACGAAACTCTTTTATTTAGTCACTGAATGTGTGAGTGACTGAATAGAAGTTTTCCTGCACAACGTGTTTTATTTCGATAAAAAAAAAATAATTAAAAAATCTTGCAGAGTAAGAATTTACCAGGATAATTCACAGCTCAGTTTTCATATAGAACAAAATAACATTCTAAAAAAAACTGATTACAGTAGTTGAAAATCACTTTGAAATTGAGTAATCAAAAGTAATTCGGAGCTACTACCTTCAAATTTGGAGCTAAATTAAGTTTAGCACTCCATGTGGGGTTCCACAAACGTAGTGCACATCCGCTTTAGCAAGTAAAGGTAAATGCTGAGTAATAAAGTAAATAATTGGAGCCCCATACAATGAAAAAATGAACTGTACAACTGCTAATTTTATAGTTTATTACAGCGCATTTTAGTTTTAAACTGGAACCTCTGCTGCCAGTATTGCACTGGGCAAACAATAGTTCTTTTTTTTTTTTTTTTTTGCAATGTGGACTGAACTTAATGATAAGAGGTACAATGAGGTCCCAAATTACTCATCCAAGCCATTCTAAGTCTGCAATTTGAATTTTTTTGTATAATATTATTCTGGAATTGCAAACTTCACATCGAAAAAGAGATTACCTTTACACTGGCAGCTCTCTGATAGTTAGATTTAATTCAGCTACATGTTAAAGATCATAGTATGCTAGTGATCTTTAAAAAGAACCTTGGAATTGTGGTCTTTCTGCATCAATCCCGACTATGGGTCCATAACTCAGTTCACTGGGTAGCCTATTTACAACTTGGTCCTATCTGAAGTCATATAAAAGGTAGTTCAACGTTTTGCTTGTAAGCATTAGAAGCACAATAAAATATTCAACTATGAAATATATTTGCGCATACATTGTAATATAAAATATATTTCAACTCAGAAAAAAAAAAGTCATTAAATTAATGCTTTTCATCCTCAAGCAAAATGCTAAGACAGATTTTTTTTTTCATTGAAACATACTACAACATCTCAGATCCATGGCTAAATCTAATATTGAATGTAGAAATTATACGTAAAATCTATTACCTATTCAAAAGAAAAATGTTACGTTAAATAGTATGAATGCAAAGTAGAAAATTAAGACACACCTACAATATGTGGGTTTTTTTCCACATTAGTTAAATTTTTAGACAGTTCACTGCTGTGAAAAATAATTCCTAAATTGATCATTTTTCTTCCCATCATGGTAGGACTTTTTGACGGTTAAAAATTTTAAAATTTGCATTTTTTTTAATTGAGTTAAAATATAGGTCAAATTATTTACTTTTAACTTTCACTATTCATTTTGTTTGCGTGTCTTTTATTTTATTTTTAATTTATTATCGAAACATTTGAGGGTTCTGAAAAGCGAAAATGGACTATGGCCAATGGACTGCAGTAATGTAAGTGAGACATGTTTTATTTTTTCAGTCAAAAATATTACTGTTTTGTTCAATAATTATACATGTAAAAAGAAACGTGATGTAACTTTTTGTTAAAATAATAGTTTAAAAAAAATACTTCAAAACGCTCGGAAATTGAACTAAAGAATTGAAGTAAACAAATATATTTAAGATGCAGATTTGAAATGAATACATTTTTTTTTTCGTGAATGCATGAAATGCATTCTATCTCAAAAATAAAAATAGTTATAATTTTTGTGATTTATAAGTGATTGCAACTACAACTTAAATCATAAGAAACTAGCATCTCCGACTGACAAAACACCTAAGGCATTGACTCTTAATTACCTAATCGATTGACTACTTTTTTTATTAAAAAAAAGGAACTATTGAAGACAAATTTCAGAAGATAATCAAAGTAACCAATGTCGCTGTTTTTCCACGACTCAAGTACTTCAGCGAATTAAATCTAATAGAGATATAACTGCTGTTCCAGGCCATCAACAGTAATGAGACATATATGACAAGATCATTACGGAATTGCAATTAATCTGATAACTCAAGCTCATTCACCTGAAAAGGAGGAATTTCGTACTTGGAGAAACGTGATGCACAAGTTAACAACACATCGTCTTGATTGACATCGAGTTTCACTTTTAAAAATATATCTTGTAATTACGTTGTCAGGTTTTTTTTTACGTTGTCAGTCAGCTCGACAACCAAGACCAATCCTTAAATACCTTCTCTCTGTTTCCCTCGATTAACAAAAATTAGTCGTGCCCCATCACATTAAGTATGAAACTCTATATTTGGCAATATAAATTGTTTCTTGGTGAATTTCGTGTTAAGTGAAATGATATTAGTTTGAAAGCACATTGCCTAATATGTAAGGGTTGTTACATTGTACCCAATATTATTTGGAAAACTTTTGATGATTTTTTTTCTTTCTTTCTTTTTTTTAAGTTCAGTTCTAGTATATCATTCTCAATTCCTAATAAAAAGGTTTTATTTTTAGTTGAAATTTAATAAAACTAACAGCCCAAACAACCTATATCAGCTTGACACAATCAATCTAATATCGGCTTTTCTACTAACAAAGTGCTATTTTTTGTGTGGAAAAGTAATTAACTTTGTTTTTAGAAATCAGTTTTAAGACTTTAAAAGTATACAGTGTGAATCAAAGCTCTTGGGCAAAACTTTAAGGGATGATAAAAAAATATTTAAATAAGCAAAAATATAATATGGTTTCAAACGCAATGCAGACGCTCTACAAACAACAAAGCCAGAAATAGATGGGTGTTAAACAGGTCACAAATTTTTTACAGAAGACATTTTTACACAGTATCTTAATTTTTAAGGAAGGTTTAAATCAGCTGCTGACATTTGAGTTTAAGGTTATTTTTCAAGGTCACTGTTTAAGTCAACTATTCTTAGAGTAGAGGAATGTGGGACAAAGTGCAATTTTAAAATATTTACTCTGCTTTAGAGCCAACTATCTGGTAATGTTTTAGTCCTGTAATACCGCATGTATTCCGCTCCAGTCGGAAAAAAGTTATCTATGAATATCAAAGCATGTAATAATAAAAGAATTTTTTTGCAATTTTGATACGCATGTTGTAATATTTTGGGATAAATTAAAGACATTTTTGTTATTATGAAATGATAAATTTCTTGTTACACATATTTTAAAGGCTAATTGAGACCTACTAATATTCGATGTGGTATTAATGTAATATTTAGCGCATTTTATTTCTTAATATTTTATACAATCGGTCAAATACATTTGAGGCAAGCCGCAAGCAGATGGGCCTAAGTGAAATGTCTCATTTCGTTTCCTTTTTGAAAATCATTTGTTTTTAAATCATTGCTTTGAAATCATTTATGTATTTTTCAGTCGTTTATTGTTTCATTATCTGTTTATTTGATGATTCGTTCCTTTATTTACTCCTCCATTCAATTAAAACTATCTTCAAAAATAATATGAACGATTTTGCTTCAAGAATATTTATTTTCCGATAGCTCCTTGAAAAAAAATCAAAAGGAACTGAATACAAATTTACTAGTAGAAATTAAAAAATATTTTAATGCTTATTTTAGTATAAAAGTTTTGTTCTTTGCTTTTATATCGCAATGATGAAAAAACATTTTACAATTTGTTCATCTTTATAAAAGAAATGTATCTTTCCTATTCCAGTCCACCATATTCCCCAACATATTGACAAAAGCTTTAAAAATAACAAATGAGCCTATAATAAAGAAGCACATAGTATGATAAAGGTATTAAAAACAAACGTAATCTATTAAAAAAACAATTTGGAAGATTATGTTAAAAGTCCCTTATTGTGACGTTCCCTCTTTTACTTTTAGTGCAACATATGTGAACGGAAATTATATTTATTTTTTCATTATGATAGTATTTCTGATCTAATTTTATCCTTAAAAATGAATTATTTTCCTAATTGCGGCTTAGAAAAATAAAATAATGTGTTTTTAAACTTTTTATAAATACACCGATTTATTCTGTTTTCGAACATATTTAAATCGTTTTGCCTCTTCAAAATCTACTTATCTTAATCCGCTTAGCAAGAGCTTTCTGATACGATAAGTAAGTTTCAAATAGATTTTCCTTGGTGAATAAGAGGTTTAAATTTCATTCAGCAGCTTTACCTGCAATAACACATTTCCGAGTAATATTCTGGAAATTTAAAATTGTTCTCCTTATTTTCTGGGACGTGATCTTTATCTACCTTATAAATGTCAGATAAAGTTTTATATATTATGAGACAATGTAACTTGCTGATTGCATACAATGGGAAATAATCACGAAAATACAGTTAAAATATCTACTTGTATTAATGAAATGAGAATGTCATAGCCGAAAATAGGAGACTGCGATCACTAAAATGAGTGTTAACGTAATATTGCGTTGCAGCTCCATTTGATGTCCCCTAGCCATCAACCTCTTCGTTAAAGATATTCCTAAACGGTCAGGTGATTTTAAAAAAAAAGTATTTCATTGGAAAAATATCACCTGTAAATAGTAGAACACTTTATATTTTTTTAGAGGTAACCCTCGCAGCATCATCTCATCGGCCGATGATCGGCCATTCATCGATACCCGATGAAATTCTCATCGGCCGATGATCCAATATGTCTCATTGGCCAAACAGAATCCGAGCAGCAAAATCCGATGAGTTTACCGATGAGTTGTCGAAATACGATGAGATTTGGAGCAATTTACAAGCAGAACAGTCCCGTACCGATAAATTTCATCGGGAAACTTGATCGGAAGGATATAGTTTTTCGATGGAGTATAGCTCGGCTTATTTTCATCGGAAAGTTGATCAGAAGGATATCGCTTTCCGATGAAAATTAGCTCATCGAAAACCGTGCTCGGATACTGATCGGAACGATGTCATCGTGCGTTACGGGATCAGTTTACGAGGAGTTAGATGATCGGCCGAGCAAAATCCGATAAGTTGATGCTACTTGGGAATTTATTCACATTTCCATGAAAATGCAAAAATCCACTTTTTCTGACTTATTTGCTATGTTATCAAAATATAAAAAAAAATTAAAAGATAAAATAGATAATGAAAACAAAAATTTGGAACTTTAACTGCATGTAGACATAATTATCGATGAAAGATTATCTCTACACCAGCAAAACCCATTTTCAGTCAGTTTTACTTTCTGCTTCTGTATCTGCAAAGTAAAACACGCAATATTTTTGCATCTTTGGTAGATATTATTTTGGTATTAGAATTATGTTGAAAAATTCTTATATTCTTTATTACAAGCATTGAAATGAATCTCTGAAAACTATACACCAAAGAAAGTTAATTTGAACATCTTTTTGCGAACTGTGTGGTTTATATCTGCTAAAGATCTGAATTTTTTTTTTAATTTTAGAGTATTTATACAAACAAGTAATGTAAACTAAAGTAAACCGTTTTTAGCAGCTACTTGTTTAAAGCCTTAATTTATATTTTGAATACTTCATTTCAGAAATATTTACAAGCTAGAACTCTAGAGCCTCTTTTCCAGTTCTTTAAATTAAATAATCACCAAAGATGGTATAAAATTGTATTTTTACGACAATAGTTTCGAAAAATTTCACGGGGAGAACCACTAACACACCTTCCTTTAAGTTCTCTAAACAGTGCTAGAATATAGTTTCGAATATGTTTTTCTAGAAAGAGCCTAAACGTTTTCAAAAATTTTCCAGGGACATGTTCAGAATTTTCCGAACCCTCTTCGTCGGGCTTGACCAAACATAATTTCGAATAGCGCTTTAAGGATTTGATTTTGAAAAATTTAAGCTGAATTATAATTTACAAAGATTTATCATCCTCTAGAGTTCGGGAATTTTTGCACTCATTGACAGTATGTCTGAAACATGACGAAAAATAAATATTGTGACACTTTGTCTGATACATACGAAGTTGAGGTAACACTATGTCTAACTCTGTATAACATTAATGTTATACAATCTTACCTGCTCGAATTCGAGCAGGTAAGATTGTATTTTTACACTATGATTTACACTCATAAATGCGTTAGAATCCAACAAGGCCCGAATCTTTATGAAATTTGTTAAGGGATTTTGACCTTTTGACCATATTTATGTAAAGAAGGTGTTAACGTTTTTGCCTAAAATCTAAAGCGTTTCTTGAACTACACTAGGTGGCCAAAAGTATCCGGACACTTTCGAAAACTCACATTTTTACAAAAAGCTCAAGAAATAAGTGATCAATTGTTCTTTAACTTTAGTCATACAAAATCTAGGCTTCACCGAACATTTCCAAGTTGAAATTAAATTACCCTTGCATTTGGGGGGACGACAAGAAGGGGGGTTGAAAGTAAAACCGCTCTTTGACCATAACTCTTCGAAAATAGCTCGGAATAAGCTATAAATTTCAGTAATTAATTAGCATACTATGTATAATTACTGTACAAATTTTTATGAACGTACCCCTCTTACTTCCGAAGATATGAAACATTTTTTAAAATATGGCAATTTTATTGGAAGGGTCTTTGCTCATAACACGCAGAGTTTTTGATCAAACCTTATCAAAACTTCAGGAAAAATGACAAAATACAAGAGAAAGAACATACTAAAACGGTAAATAAAAATATTAAAAATCGGATGAGATATGAACGTTAACAGGAAATATTTTTTCACGGCGCATGCGCGATCGACAGAAATTTATAACTACAAAAATATTGTAGTCTGGTTTATACTGCATCTTATAAAAAAAGTTTCAGTTGAATATCGTAAAAATTGAAAAAGATATCAGCAATCTAGTGAGCTGTAATTCATTCATTCGCAGACAATACATAACTGGCAAGGGGTTCTCCACAAATAGTGTGGTAACAATTGAGCATTTTCTTCAATGTTAAATTGTATATAGTTTGAAAATTTATATTCGGCATAGAAGTCACATTTCGCCTATTCGGAACCAAAAAGGACCTTATACGTAGGTGGCCAAAAGTATCCGGACACCCCTGAAACGTTGGTTTTGAACGATGACGCAATAACCTTTAATTTAAAAATAGCTCTTTGTGGACAGACCTCACTATTTTATGTATTGTCTGCGAATGAATGAAATACAGCTCACTAGATCGCTGATATCTTTTTCATTTTTCATGATATTCAACTGAAACTTTTTTTATAAGATGCAGTATAAATCAGAGTACAATATTTTTGTAGTTATAAATTTCTGTCGTTCGCGCATGCGCCGTGAAAAAATATTTCCTTTTAACGTAAATATCTCATCGTATTTTTAATATTTTTATTTACCGTTTTAGTATGTTCTTTCTCTTGTATTTTGTCATTTTTCCTGAAGTTTTGATAAGGTTTGATCAAAAACTCTGCGTGTTATGAGCAAAAACCCTTCAAATAAAATTGCCATTTTTTAAAAAATGTTTCATATCTTCACAAGTAAGAGTGGTACGTTCATAAAAATTTGTACAGTAATTATACATAGTATGCTAATTAATTACTGAAATTTATAGCTTATTCCGAGCTATTTTCGAAGAGTTATGGTCAAAGAGCGGTTTTACTTTCAACCCCCTTCTTGTCGTCCCCCAAATGCAAGGGTAATTTAATTTCAACTTTTAAATGTTCGG
The DNA here is from genome assembly GCA_038373865.1 of Uloborus plumipes. NCBI lineage: Eukaryota > Metazoa > Arthropoda > Arachnida > Araneae > Uloboridae > Uloborus > Uloborus plumipes. The sequence continues at coordinate 22,406 of JAXGGA010002833.1, forward strand.
TGAAGCCTAGATTTTGTATGACTAAAGTTAAAGAACAATTGATCACTTATTTCTTGAGCTTTTTGTAAAAATGTGAATTTTTGAAAGTGTCCGGATACTTTTGGCCACCTAGTGTAGGATATGTAGAATTTCGAAAGACTTAAGAGGTTGCAACTTTTCACAGTAACTTTATCAAATCATACTAATTTGGTATATTTGCTTGTTTTCGATAGAAATTTCAAGTATCTTTTGCATTGATAGATTAGAACCCTACAATGATATTGTGATAACTTTTTTCACATATAGCATGGTTTTATCGCACGTACAAAAACAACGCAATGAAAGTAGAAAACTTATTTTGCCGAGCCACCGTTACAAATTTGAAGCTTACCCACTATTCTGGCCTTAAAATAAAAGTACTATCTTCTGTTACGTTTTCACAAACAATCACTGTCAGCAGTCGAAACACCCTCTTGCCTCGAGGCATAGGGAGTTTCCAGCAAGTATTGACTTATCCAAGCTTTGAAATCTTAATCTTTCTGTTTACCAGTGGGCTTGGACTATTTAAATGGATATTCTTCCCTTTTAAATCCAGTTACCAAAAGCTGATTTGATACAGAGGGCGGCTTGATATTTTTATATACGTAAAATATTTGAGTTAAAGAGCTTTTAGTCTAAATTCTTTTCAAATAAAGTTGAAATTTATCAGATTAAGTAAACTTATTTATAGTAGATATATTTTTTTGAACTTGGTAATTTACAAAAGTTCCGATTTCCAAACACATTTCCCTCATTTTTCTACTGTTAAGTAGGAAGAGAAAATTATATGATCTAGGAGTAGAAGCATTTGATTGTAAAACATGTCAACCCAGGTAGCACAAATAACCTTTAAACATTTTATGAACGTTTTTAAGCGGTTGATATAACGTTAATAACTATTTTACAACCTTTAAAAGACGAAGTGTGCTACTTGGGTACATTTGTACCAGCTTAGTTATTAATAGAGAAGGAGATAACAAGGGCGCTTTAGGCTAAGCTTCTTTTAGTTTTTAAGAAGTAGTTTAGTTTGGTGGTAAAGTCTGAAGAACATGTATTTATAACTATAGTGAGGCGAGTTCATAGTCCACGTACGGAATAGTTAGTAAATTAAGAACTTGGCTCGTTATAACTGTCAACAGGCTAACTGCTATGCGAATGCAGATTGCTCTGATGCAAATGCTCTGAATGAAAGTATGCTGAAAGTTTCCTGATATGAGCTTTACTGAACTTCTTCGATTTATTATTAAAAATAACAGTTTTTCATCACATAACAGTATTTCTCTCAAAGTGATCTACAGCGAATGAATTTAGTAAAGCTTGGGTTGGATGGAATAGGAGCAGTGGCACAGAGATGGAAGAGGCAGGAAGATATATTAGGTGCTAAAAATTATCCACGCTGACTCCATGGTTTAAATAATTGTTGCAATCCTAATACTATATAGCATATATACACTGATCAAAACAATCAAAGGATATAGTAAATTTTGCATAAAAAAAAGCTCAACGAGCTTTTTTTTTTTTTTTTTTACAGAAAATGGAAGAAGAGAGTTACCTATGCAATGTTGTTTCACTTTTTAAACTCTGGAGCTTGCTAATTTTGAGTTTGTCCTCAGAAAGAACGCGTTCGTGCTAGAGAATAAAATTCGGAATTTTCAACTTACTGAGAGATCAAGCGAAAAACAGTAATGTACAGTACATGCAGTAAGGAATGTTGTTCGACGACTGAGATGCCTCAACGAAGGTTGAATGATTTTGTGGATGGCAGAGTGAAGAGTCCTGCTGAAAGTTGGAAGGGGGTTAGAAGCTTGAAATTTACAACAAACCAGTAAATACACATGTTTATACCAAGATCAAGGGGCTGTGCTTAAAGCCGACTATTCAAGATCATGTGGAACGATGTGAGGCATTGCATTTTCCAACAGAGTTCTTCATGAAACGTATTTCTATGAAATTTCCCCATCATAATGTAATATATATATATATATATATATATATATATATATATATATATATATATATATATATATATATATATATATATATATATATATATATATATATATATATACTAGCTGACCCGGCAATCGTTGTTTTGCCATATAAATAATTTCCTAGTAATTTCTAGTGTAGACAAAAAATAGCTTACTTATTGTAAGTATGTATGTATGTATGGTAGAATGTGTATATTGTATGTATGTAAGAATGTGGTATATGCGTGAAATAAGCATGGAGCTCTGTGAACGATGAAGGAATATAAAAATAACAAAATGCAAACATTATTTTTAAGTTATTATAATTTATTCCTTAAAATTATATATCATTAATTAAACAATTACGACAGTAACACTATTAAACAATATCAATCTCTTAATGCTATAGCGTGAACAATATTTTTTGTTAGTCCATCTTTAGCTAACACAAACAAACTGGATGGTTTACCCACTCGAGAGCATGCCAGGTATAATTGTCCGTGTGAAAAACATGGTGTTCTCAAATCTAAGCCACAAACAGACATCGTTTGACATTGGGATTTGTTGATAGTCATTGCAAATGCCAATCTAATCGGAAACTGAATACGTTTGAATTGAATTGGCACATCTGTAGGTATAATAGGAATCCGTGGTATGAGTATATTTTCACCTCTGAACTTGCCATTTAAAATCCTGGCTTCGATCACGTTTTTCATTAATTTTTGAATGACTAATCGCGTACCGTTGCACAGCCGGGGCGGGTTCAAATTACGAAGCAAGATAATTGGAGATCCAACCTTTATTTTTTTAAAATTTGTGTCACTTTAATGGTCGTTCATATCCCCCCCCCCCTCTCGCAGTGAAAAAAAAATTTACACAGCACATTTTGCCTAATAACTCAACACACATGGTGTTTGATACATTTTATTTGTTTGTAATGATGTTTTTTGGTCACAACCAATATGAAAATCACAAAAAAAAGTTACTTTAATGTTTAACATATATTTATCTTCTTCAGAATTTTTGACTTTTAATTTTACCTTGAATTTGACGTAAATGCAAGGTATAAAATACAGAATTTTATAAAGGTACAAAAATTAACATAATATAATTGATAGTGTATATAATTTTTGAGAAAATAATATAAGTGCCGCAAATCAAAAACCATTTATTGCCACAATCGATTCAAAGCCCCCAAAAATGGCGCAAACGTCCATAAGAAAATTCTACAGCATCGAAGGACCCCATTGCCGATTTTAACAAAGATCCGACCAAAACTGTCATTTTGTACTATAAAAAAATATGGGGTAGATCCCCATGATGGGTTGTACCTGCATAAGGACATTACAATCATTAAAATCATTCAAAAAAAAAAAAAAACCATGCAGCTGTTCGAAAAAATCCTTGCGGGCCTGGATTCGATCTCATTCCATCAGGAACTTCAACCTGACGCGCAAAACCACTTGACCATCGGGTCGCTCATTGAAGTAAGGATTTACGATAACACATATTGTTTTAGTTCAGTAGATCAGATGTTATGTGCGAACAAAAAAAATTTATGGGTGGACTACCCCTAACATTTAGGGGGATGAAAAATAGATGTTGGCCGATTCTCATAGATACTGGATAAGCACAAAAAATGTCATCAAAATCGGTCAAGCCGTTTCGGAGGAGTATGGCAACGAAAACTGTGACACGAGAATTTTATATATTAGAATTATATATATATATATATATATATATATATATATATATATATATATATATATATATATATATATATATATATATATATATATATATATATAATTCAACTTATAAGCGAGTCAACTTGCTGCCAAATGTACATGTTTTCGCGTTCACAACAATACAGATATTGAATCTGTTTTTTCTTTTTTTTTTTTTTTTTTCTAAATTTTCTAGCCTCTTTTTTTTTTTCGAAATAAGATTTCGTTAATATATATTATAAAAAAGACGTTCTAATGTTTTCAGAACATCTGCTGAGAAACTCATACCGACATCTTTCCTAAACATACGTCAAGTGGTGAGCACCACTTTCTAAAATAAATGACAGACTCTTGAAATCAGACAATGGCACTTTTCTTCTCAAGGAGGGACTATCATCCCTACGGGGGTTAGCCGACGCGGACCACCCAGGCCACTTCAAGTGTGCGGGTAGGAGGCCGACGCTGAAATGTATGTTTCTGCGATGGATTTCTGTAAAGAAACATATGTTTGATGTCAACGGTCTAAGGGAGAATTTCTATTTTCCAAAAACGGAGACCTGACTGAAAGAAGCTAATTCCACGTTGACTGAGACTGAAGACGGGAATTAAGTCGATCATTTTCAAAGTGTGAAATTTAAAAAATAGCAGACACTATTATAATACTGATTTTATAACTGTTTTAACATAACTTTAAAGGGAATATTTTAGAGTGCACTGTAAAAAATCAATGTTGTTTTTACAGTTTATATTATAGCTAATTTTACAGTAATAAACTGTAAATATTGCTAGTTTTACAGTAATAAACTGTAAAATTACTAATTTTACAATTTATTGTATTGCATTTTACAGTTTTAAACTGGAACCTCTACTGCCAGTATTATACTGTTGTTTTTACAGTAAATTACAGATAATTTTGTGGTAATTTACTGTGGTAATAATTTTTGTGACAATAAACTGTAAAATTGCTATTTTTAGTTTGTTACTGTGCATTTTACAGTTTTAAACTGGAACTTTTGCTACCAGTATTATACTGTAACTGTAAAAACAATTTATTTTTTGAAGCATACGTGAATTTCAAAGCATTGACTGTGCCAATGATAGTTAACAAACAAAGGCCAGTTATAGACAGACACATACATGCATAACTGGAAAATGAAAATGAATTTTTTATTTAACACTTAATTTTTGCTTGCTAACTTTTCAGTGACTCCTTTTATACCTCTGATATTTTTTGCTGTTTTACGTTATATTAAATCTGATATCTGTGAAAAAATGTATGAATTTTGTCACAATAAGTAAAAACACTTCATAAAATGGTTTATTTTTTACTGATGAATCACTAGAAAGATCCAATAAGAAAAAAGGGAAGAAGGAAAAATAAAAGAAGAGGGATATAAAATCATCTGTATCGCAGAGTCAGCCGTTTGCGTCAATTTCACTAGCTTTCATTGGCAGATACAGAGGGCATGAATAATTGCTGAAAAGAGCATAAGATGAACCTAAAAATGCAAAAAAAAAAAAAAAAAAAATTCTTAGGAACCTAAAAACAAATTACTATGAATAAATACATAATTACGATATTCGATGATACATCGAATTATTTTTTCTTTCTATTCTTTTTCTGTTTTTTGTTTCCTATTTTTAGGTACACATTAGCTAAAACGGGTTTTTATTTTCTGATTTGTGCATACCGATTTACTGGTTTTGTTAGTTTTTATTGGGTTTGTTAAAAAAAAGAGAAAAAACATACAAGAGAAAAAACATTTATTATTTTTTGACTTATGCTTTAAATGCTTGCCCCAACTTTACTCGAACTTTATACTTGTAACTACTAAGATCAAACTATTTTCCCCTTAGGAAACAGATATTACGTCCGAAGGAGTAAGGACCAATAGCAAGCCGAGAGGCTCATTTTTATTGTCTTAAATTATTTATTTTTGTACTTAAAATTATGAAATGTTAATAACAATAAAATTACTGAAACCAAATTTTTACTTTAATTATTATTCATGTTACTTTCATTAAATATTCTTTTCATATCTGATGAAATTTGCCTAACCTATAAAAGAACGCAAAAACGGAAATTCTGTTAGTCGTAAAGCAAATACAAACTGCATGAATATCGAACAGTTGGTTTCACAAATAATTTCCACGTTTTCTCATGAATTTTTCCTTTTAGAAAATCACGGTTCGCATAGATTATCTAGAGCTGAAAAATTTATAAAGTTACTTTTATAAACATAAGGAAACTGATTCGAGCACAGTATTTTAATTTTTAATATAGTATTTCTTAGTATTTTTCAGTTCTCTTTTCAGTTGTCTAAATATTTCTCAGTCTGTATTTCAATTTCTATGGAAATCCAAGTTGACCCAGCTTTTCTTGATGAATCTAGGATAAGTGTATATTTACTCAAATAGAGCTTTCAATAAAACAATCTGAAAAAATCAGAAACATAATTTAAAATTAAAAGTTGCAGCGTACATCTATCATATAACAATGTTTTATCTATTATAAATCGTTTAAGAAATGTGAAAAACAAAGAGATGATTGTACTTTCAAAGGTTGTACCATATTTTTTGATTTTAATAGTAAGATTAAAGTGCCAAATTAAAACTATTTGCGATTAAAAAACACATTTTTAGTCGCCAATATATAGCACTAAATTCATAAATTCGCATGTTATTAATTATTTATCTCATGGTTAAAATTTTACTGAAATAGGGAAGGGGTCAAAAAAAAAAGTGTTTTTAAAAATGCTTAATTTCTTATCTGTAGAAATCATAACAATAGTTTAAAAGATGTTTCTATGATTAGAAAAATTTCCCCCACCTGCATCCAATATATTAAAATCAAATTGCAAATTTATTCAAAAGTACTCCTAAACTTTTTTTTCCTTAGAAATTTTTAAATCAACTTTTGAACTTTTCTGAAATCTTTAATGTTTAATCCCCATTTAAATACCGACCTACCGAAATCTATTCATTCTGTTTCTTAGTTCGCTTCTCTAAGTACACGGTTAGACTATGTTGACGGAAATATAAAGAGGAAAAACTAATAGAAAAGAAGGGAGGAAGCATGTAGCAATTGAATTCAAATGTTTCGCATCCGATTCAAATTTAAATGCAAAACAACTGGTCGAAATATGGGCTTTCCGACAATCCCATTACTTGGTCGAAATTGATTTTTAATGCGAAACAAATCATCTCGCAGCACTATTTATCGAAAGCAAAATTGATTTCAAATTGGAAACGCGTGTTTTTCTATCGAACCCAATTCTTGGGCATGCGTAGGTAAACAAAACAACAAATGTGATGAGAATGATTTGTTTTTATTATTTTTAGTTCTCATCTTTTTATGGGTTTTATTTCTCGTAACCATCCGGAAAAAAATGTAATGTTAGTAGATTTTTATTTGAACATGTGGCATACAAAATGTAGGTATAAGTAAAACGTATATTTTTGTGTTTTCATACAAAAAAAGTGAAACTGTTACTTGTGAGTGATTTTACTGAAAAGGACATTAAAATGAAATACACGGCAATAAATTTAAAGGGGGAAAGAAAAAGACACATGAAGCAAACTCTGCCAAAAAAGGTGATGGGAGAAAAAATTGCAAATTTAGTTATTACTACTGAAGTTTCGTTGCACTAATTTTATGCAACTTTTAGACAATATGGTATAATAACCAAACTTTCATTGTTTGGTTAAATTGCATTAAGAGATATGTTTTTCATTTCCTATTTAAAGAAATGACATTACAGTAAATGCAACAGGCACAGTGTGTCCTTAGATTAAACACATCGCCAATCGTTATTGAATAAATATCCTTTCTGCACCGGATTTATCTTTTCAACTCTGTTTTTTTTCTGAGTTTTATCCTCAATTTTTGAACCAGAAATCTAGCTAGCCATTCAAGAAATAATAACTTAGTTCAAATATACACTGTGATTCAAATAAAATAAAAATCTCCATTGAAAAGAAAAAAAATAATTTAGTTGAATTACCCATTACATTGAGGTAAAAATAAATACACCTCCACCCCTCCAGGAAATTAAAAAAAAAACTCGGTTACAACAAAGATAAAAGTTCCGCAACCCCTTATTATCTGTGTATAGTATCAGATATAATAGAACGGCCGTAAGTAACATTTAAAAGTCGATTTCAAATTCGTTATTCTCGAAGGCGGTTCTGTGACATTATATTATGACCATTAGCTCAGTATTTTAACTGAGGTAATCCTTGATTTTTAGTAAATTAAAACTGCTAATAACTCCCGTTCTACTTAACTGGGAAACAATGTAACTAAAGAATAATAATAATAATAAAACAAAAATAAATAACTAAATTACTAAATAAAATAAAAAAATAAAAAAAATTATAATGGCATAAAATTTTAAGGAGGGCAGATTTTTTTTTTTTTTTTTTTTGCTCCCTTTTTGTATAATTTACGTAAAATTGCAGCTAAAAAATACTTACAAGAAAATTTATTCTTCACACACAAACTAAAAATAATGATAAAACTTCTGAGAGAAAAATCCACCCCCCCCCTCCTCTCGGCTGCTCAAAGTAATATCAAAGATACTCTAAGGTCTTTAATAATATTACATACACTTTTAACGCTGTAAGGGCAACGAAATCTGCTAAAATTCATAAGATCCTTAATATATACTTTTTTAAACACATACGCACTCACATAATTTTTATCATTATTATTTATTTCACATATCGCGATTAATATTTATTACATTCATAAGTTTCTCTCTTATGTAGACTGCTTATGCTACTTAAAATGGCAGGCTCTTTCGACAGATTCTGGATAACTTAAAATCTATTTCATGCCACACTTTAAAAGTTTATAAAATGCGGTCGATATGTCTATCCCATTACTGTAACACTATTTTGGGAGGAATAACAGATGGTGACTTCGGATTTCATCGTTTTTTTTTCTAGTGTTTTCTTTTTAGTTGCATTTCGGATAATAATATTTTACCCATCGATTTTCCTCTTAAGCCTTTGCAATATATCGATCATTGAAACCCCAAGTACTTTTGTGACGAAATTATTCAGTTTGTAGGTCTGAAATTCTTTCTCTCTTTTTTTCTTTTTCTTTTCTATTTCTCACGTTTTTCGCTTGTTATCTAACGTCAGTATCAATTTATCTTTCGAGTCTTTGCAAGTCAAGGATAAGACTCGCGATATGTATCAAAAATAAAACGTTTTTAAAATTCCCTTAACGTTTAATAAGCTTATCTACTTTTGATTTAATGTTTTCAAAGTTAAATTTCAAAATGTTGAAAAGCACATTTTTTTCTTCAGAATTTTGTACAAAAAATGATATTTTTCAAAAGCATACGCATATACATACATATATTTTTATGGAAACTTAATTCCTTACATAACATGAATATTTGTAGTGATTGTTGATTGAATTTTAATTAAGTTTAAAGAAATATTGGAAGTACAATTTTTAATTTTTCTAATATAGTATTAAAATCTTATATTGTTTTCAACGAGAGTTTAAATGCTACTAAATCGTTATAAGACATGTATAGTAGAATAAAAGTGTCATTTTTATTATGATTAGAAAATGCAGTACTTAATTTTGTGATGTATTTTTGATAAATTATCTGTAAGTGAGTTTTAAGGATTATTACGAAAACTGGAATTAAATTTAGATAAACAGCTGCAGTTTTGTTAGCTTCTACTTCTTCCACATGAAGTTTAAAAAAATAAGAAAAAAAGAGACATAAAGGCAAATAAGAAAGAGAAAAAATATTTAAAGAAGAACAATCTGATTTGCAAATCTCTCCGGTAAATTTATTCTAATGTGCTATAATTGTATTAAAATGTTACGTTAATTGTCACACCTCTTGAGATTCTTCTTTCATATGCATATTTTCGTTCCTTAAAATAATGTCTTTAAAAGAGTATTATTTTTTACAAACACTACTATCAGCTGTTTGAAAAACAATAAAAATCTATACTTAAAGGTAACACTGGTTATGTTCAACTAAATTTTAACTGTCAAGATTTAGAAAGACATCTACAAAAAAGCAAATATTTCAATGTGTACTTAATTTATGCCAAACTATTTTTTTTAACAAAAACCACTTGAAAAAAACCTTTCATGCATTAATTAAACAAAGATATCTTACCATTTTAGAATGGTTGAGTTGAGTTATTTTAAACATTACTTTTTATTAGGGGATTTTTTGTCATAGACATTATTGCTAAATTCTTGGCTGGAATACTGGCTTTTGAATACATAATTTCTTTCAATTCTTGTATGAAGTAGATTCACTAATACTCTGTGTCAGTTTTATTATTATTATTATTATTATTATTATTATCTATGCGAGGTTTTGCTAAAAAGTCATCAATTTTTAAAAATATCCATATTAATTTATTTATTGATTTATCCTTAACGTTTGAATGTGAGTGGTGTTCTGGGGTGCTTTTCTTTTTATCATTACTTGCTTTGCAAAACATTTGTGAAGTTTCCTTTCACCGATAGAGATAAGTATTCTGTAAAATGCAGTAATGTGGACATAGTACATGGGATTATCCATCGATTTTTTATTTCTGCAACCATCAGGTTTTTTACACTTGTTGTTGCTCTTTCAAAATGCAATCTTTTGACTAAAAATATTTAACCCTTGAAAAACAGGTTCATTTTATTTATTTATTTATTTATTTATTTATTTTTTTGTATTTATTTTCCTATTTAATTTCTAAATGTACTGGAATTTCGGTTGCTTCTTTATTTTATTTAGTACTAGCTGCGTGGCCCGGCGTTGCACGGGCTTTAATGTAGTGAAGGCAGTTTGAGAAAACTACTCGCCACCAAGGCGGCTCGCCTTTAAAGTAGCGAGGAAAGTTTCAACAAACTACTCGCCACCAAGGCGGCTGGCCTTTACAGTAGCGAGGAAAATTTCAATAAACTACGCCACCTTTAAAGTACCAAGGAAAAGTTTAACAAACTACTCCCCGTTTAAGCAGCTCGCTAAAAACCTTTCCTGCATCAAAGAATCAATCAAATTATTGACACATGCTTCCTCAAAAATAAAGACGATGTCAAGTAGTGCATACTTAGCACTCTCCCTAAATAACAAATAAGATTCCTTATCAAAAACAATTATTTCCAAACCGCTTTCTTAATGTAAAATTAATTGCAAAATTCTAAACGAAAAAGTTATTTTAATATTTGGATCGCAGCCAAAAAAGTTCCTTCTAAAAACAGCAATTGCAATTTTATTTAAAAACACATTTTCAAAATAGTACCAGAGAAAAAATATGTCATTAATAATTAGAATAAAAACAATTGTTAGAACTTTGTTATAACACGTATTCAAAATGACAATGGAAAAAAATAACACTCGTTCATTTTAAAAAGTTCAATTTAGTTAACGTTTTAATTTAAAATTGCACCGGAAAGAAATAAATATCTTGGAATTTTAAATAGTTCAATAATTTAGTTAACGTTTTAATTTAAAATCGCAACGGAAAGAAATAAATATCTTGGAATTTTAAATAGTTCAATAATTTAATTAACGTTTTGATTCAAAATGGCAACGGTAAGAAATAAAAGTCTTGGAATTTTAAATAGTTCAACTATTTAATTAACGCTTTAATTTAAAATGGCTACGGAAAGAAATAAAAGTCTTGGAATTTCAAATAGTTCAATAATTTAATTAACGTTTTAATTCAAAATGGCAACGGTAAGAAATAAAAGTCTTGTAATTTAAAATAGTGTAATAATTTAATTAACGCTTTAATTTAAAACGGCGACTGAAAGAAATAAATCTCTTGTAATTTTAAATAGTTCAATAATTTAATTAACGTTTTAATTCAAAATGGCAACGGTAAGAAATAAAAGTCTTGGAATTTTAAATAGTTCAACAATTAATTAACGTTTTAATTCAAAATGGCAACGGTAAGAAATAACAGTCTTGGAATTTTAAATAGTTCAACAATTAATTAACGCTTTAATTTAAAATGGCAACGGTAAGAAATAAAATTTTGGAATTTAAAATAGTGCAATAATTTAATTAACGCTTTAATTTAAAATGGCAACTGAAAGAAATAAATGTCTTGGAATTTTAAAAGTGCAAAGAATTTAATTAACGTTTTAATCAATATCTCAGCTATTTAACGCTTTACAATTACGCGGTTGGTCTTATTGTCTTCCTTAGAAAATTTCGAATCGAATGGTATTATGTTTGATTCTTTACGCTCAGCGGTTTTTGAGGAGTTCAAGCTTCAGACGGAATTTTAAATAGTTCAATAATTTAATTAACGCTTTAATTCAAAATGGCAACGGAAAGAAATAAATGTCTTGGAATTTTAAAAGTGCAAAGAATTTAATTAACGTTTTAATTAATATCTCAGCTAATTAACGTCGTACAATTACGCGGTTGGTCTTATTGTCTTCCTTAGAAAATTTCGAATCGAATGGTATTATGTTTGATTCTCTACGCTCAGCGGTTTTTGAGGAGTTCAAGCTTCAGACGGACAGACAGACAGACAGACAGATAGACGCGGACAGATTTTAATAGTAGTAATTACTGTTTTTTAATTTATTTTTGGAATACATTCAGATATACCAAAAGGCCTTTGATATTACACAATATCTCTCGTAACTTTTGCATTTTTCGTTACGGAACGTGATTCAGTTTAAATTTTAGAGTATCAAATGATTACAACAGCACTATATAAATGTTTCTTTCAAGCAAGATTTAGTGTGCTCGGACTTACGCCACCTGCGAATATTTTATCTCTCTAAGTTTAGAACGGTAAAGTACATTTGTTGCTAACCTCAGGACGCGCATTCGTAGATTTCTGATGGATGTTTGCTATTTGCTCAAGCTTCATTTATAAACTAGGATATGTTGTGTGAAAAAGCACTGGATGTCCATAAATCCGGTTTTAGAAGCAGAGAAATGGGGGCACCTTTCTCTTTAAAGAAACACTTTTTTACTACACCCCGATGGGAATTGATGATGATAAGAGAAAAAGTTTACTATTAGGGTTGATAATGGCGTAACTGCTAATGTCATTGTGTATATTATGCCGAGTGCCGTAGGTTATGCCGTGGTGGCTTGAACAATATGGTATCGAAATAGTAAACAGCGGACAACGGGTTCGATTCCAGCCGGTCCGCCGTGTTCACTGATGGTGACTGGGGTACGTTGAATATGTTTGTGATCATTTAGTTCTCCAAGTTTCCATTCCAGCTTAATGCCTACCTGATTACTGGCCCAGAGATTGCTCAATTTTGGGTCTGGATAAAAAAAAATCAGAGAGCTCTGCAGGGGTCCATCCGACCGGTTAAACCACGTGTCGTGGAAGGTGTGGGTAATCCTAGAGTGAGTGTAGGTTCTGGGTCTGTTTTTTTGCTATGGTTTTTGTTATACAAAGTTTTTCATCGTATAGCTGTTTGTTATTATTTTATGCGTTCAGTGCTCTTAAGTGCTTGTATTTGAACAATTTAAAACCCCACTTGGATTTAACACCCACAAAATGATCATCTATCATTGACCTTTATGCACTAATCTACACAAAGTGACATTGCTTCAAACTTACAATAAGCGTCTGTGTAGTCTGTAAAATTATTAAATGAAAAAAGTAAGACTTTGAATTTTTAAAATTCGGAAAGGCCAATACAACAGAAAGCGTGCGATACCGAGATATCATTCATTTATTAGCGGAAATACGAAAGTAAAGCTTTATAATACTAGTTTCGAGTTTTAAAAAATATTTGCGTGATTTTGGTGTTAGTATACTCGAATCAGCATTTCAGCGTAGACTGTTCGCTCCTTGACGAATATTGTTTTGTTCATTTTAACGCACAAAAGTTCAGCAGCATTTACTACGGCATAAACGTTCTGTTCCTTATGTATGGATTCATCTATTTTATATTACTGTCGACTCAGATATAAAAACATTCATTATTTTACTAACAAATATTCCGAAAATTAATTATTAGTGCAGTAATAGTTTATAAAACCGAGTAATAGTCAAATATTTGTGATTCTTCTATAAAATAGTCTTCGAAATGTCTATTAGAAAATTTATGCCTCGGCACTCAATTTTCAATAAACTCAACACTGTTTTGAAACTTCAAAATGAGTTCATTTCTGCTTTGTTGAAAACTTTGTGTCACTAAAAATAAATAAAACCCTTCTGGCAAATTCGATAAAAGTTGAAATCCGTAACAACACGCCCTGCAAAGTTCGGAAATATATACTATAAAAATCCAGCGCTTTATCGTAATGTAATTTTGGCGTATAAAAGACGCTGACTCTAAATCTTTTCCTTTTTACTTCTCTTGCTTGGCTGAAGATAATATTTTACCAGCCAATTTCTCTGCAAAAGTCCTTCAAACTTATTGATCAGTGTTACTCGAACCACTTTAAAGAACGGAATTATTCAGTTTGTCGGTTCTGATTATCCACTTCTTTCTTTCACTTCTTTTGTTCTCGCTGACTGTGTTATCGTTCGATTTCTGGGGTTGTTTTCTGTTTTACTTTTCCCCGTCGGAATGAACAGCCGCGATATGTACTTTCCAAGTGCCACATTCTCCGGAGACACATTCGGAATTGAATGAATGCTTTGCCAATGATTTCCTTCGATTCACTGCCCCATAAGAGTTGATTAAATTCCTCCTGAAAGTTTGTTTTCCGAGAAGTGCGAAACTAATTTCAAAATTAGATTTATTTCCTTTTATCAATTGAAAATAATGCAATCGCAGAATTGGTTCACAAATCGAAAGCGTGTCTTCTCTTTCATAAAGAGCTTCAGTAAATTACCCAGAATATTTTAATTAACTTTGTTTTTTTTTAAATGTTCATTGTAAATATTTCCTTGTTTCAGTAAATATTTATCATACCTAGCATTTAAAACCCTTGGCTTAGGCTTATTAATTATTAAACTAATGTTTTGAATTTAACTATTACTGTTGAACTATATTTTCATTTCTTTGTTTTAGTTTATAATGTTTGAAAATGAGTCCACAAAAAAAAAAAAAAAATGTTGAAAAGAAAAAAATTGAAAATTGAAAAATACATTAATTTATAAAGAAAGCGGTGACATTATTTACACATCGTCAAAATAAGTAAATGTTCCAATTAAATTCCGCCAAAGTTTGATCGGAACACCGGGTGTTGTTTATTTGTGCCTTTTCGAAAAAAAAATCATACAGTTCAGGAACACATTAAAAAAAAAAATCCTCCCAAAAAGTAAAAAAATTGCTCATGTATATGGTAGCTGTATGTAAAAAATATCTTTATTTAAACACTTTTCCTTATATACCTTTCTTAAACTGTTTTCCTCAAAATTGTAAATGAAATTGTCATCTCGGTAACACAACATTTTCAATTTGTTTAAAGATTAAACTAACCATGCAATTTCGCATCGAAGAGAACTCGGATGCCTCCATCTGACGGAAACTGGGCGTCAATACGGACTACTACATTAGCGCCTTAATGACCGTGCATAAAATACAAGGTGGATACTGGGGGATTGTACTAGGTCTGCAAAAGGCGAAAGCCCCTTCCGGAGCCCTATTGTCAAGGGGGGGGGGGATTTTTGTGAGAATTTAGCGAGTAATAGTAAACACTTTTTTTCAATGTTTGCTGTTGGGTATAATTATGCATTGTTTCTTCCGTTTTCTGGTTAGTATATCACCGTTAATATCTTTGGTTTTTTAGGCATCTTTGAATAACTATGCATAATTTCAAAATTTTAAAATATATGTTGTGGAGTCGGAGCTTCCTCCGGTTTGATACAGGGCAGGATACAAGGGAGGAGCGACCATCAGTAACTTTTTAATTTTGAAGATCAAAAAACTTAATTTTGAACGAGTTTAATAATGTTGAAGGAAGGAAGTTTGAGCTCTCTCTCGGAAATGTTTCAAAACTGAAATCCGAATATTGCAATCCAGTATGCATAGTAAAAAGTTAGTAATAAAATCGATCTCACTTGTGAAATTTCTGGATCCACCCTTGGTTTGTTATTAGATTAATTCACTGAACAAAATTTGTCTAACTTTAGTGTATTTATGTACACACGTTCACTGCGAAACTGCAAAATACATATAGCATGTGCAACTATAATTACTTCACATTCCAATTAGCTTTTTACTGGTCAGAGAAAGCGCACAACACCGCTACTCTCTCTTGGACCTTGGGGGTATTTCCCTTCAAAAATATCTCCTAGCACCTGACTAAGTTAAACAGTGCAAAGAAGAGTGTTGGACAAGAAATCTAACTGTTTGGGGTTTGGAGGCTAAGCAATGCACTTATATTTTCTGAAAATTATAAATTTCATTATTAAAAATGTTAAAAATTAATGAATATAATTTTCAATACAATTGAGCTTTTCAGTAAAAATCTATCATCATCTGTCCATTAGCTTTTTTATATCGAAATAAATTTTGAAAAAAAAAAAACGAAAAGAAAAAAGAAATCTTTGAAAATTCGTTTTAAAGTCCTCAAAACACACATGCTCCACGATGTTTTTTTTTTCTTGTTATTTATGACTACTCACTTACTACTTGATCGATGAGGACTAATAGAAATCACAAACCTGATTAATATCAACCGCAGTGTCGGATTTATTTGCTTGGCGGCCTGTCGCAATTCGTTTTTATTAGTCTTTCTTCGATCACAAAACTATGTAAAAATTATTCATGTGTGTTTTGGAATCAATCCCCTTTACGGCCCCTCATAATTGTGATGTGATATATCCAACAGTGAGCAAGCAATTTGAAAAACTTATTAACTAAACTAGTTGAAACTAAAAATAAATAAAACATCTCGTTGTCACCATCAGGCCATCTAAGGATTTTTCGACCATAATCTTCAAATCTGGACATGTTTTACAACTCTGGACATCAGTTCTAACAGCGGTATAAAATCCGGATTGTAAGGACACAATTCGAACGTCTAGTTTTGCAATGGTGACGTGCACTCTACCATTCGAATACAATTGCTTTGTTTGAGTAAAAATATTTTTCTAGCTGTGATGGAAGAGATGTCATGAAAATTGAAGGCATTAATCTTGAAAATTGAGTCGAATAGATTAAGACGACAGATAAATACACTGGTGAACACCAAGGTTAAATACATTAATCAATTGATCTTGCAGGAGTGTAATGAATGTGTGAGTAGCTTTGGCGCCTCTTCATTACGGCAAAAAAAAAGATTTCTCCCTCCGTTTTTTTTTATATGCATTTTTAGGCATACGCGGTCTCCTTAGTTCTGTTGACTTTTGATCAGACACGTCAAACAAGAAAAGCAACTATTTCATTTTAATAAATCCCATCAGCTTGGCGTTTGGAATGTAGAACTTTCATTTACTAAATACGAAGAAAAAGTTAATTGTATGCGCAGAATTATAAACATTCAGTTTTTTTTTTTTTTTTTTTTTTTGATGATGAACTAGCAAATGCATAGAGTGTTTTATATGCTTGTTTTGAGGTTAAAACACGCAGTTTTCCATTTTTTATTATTATTTTTATTTCATTTAATTATATATAAAAATTATTATTATTATTATTTTTTATTTATTTATTTTTTTTTTTTTTTTTGCTTTTTTTGCTTTTGTTGACATTTTTAAGCTTCAATTTTCAGCCCTGAAAAAAAAAATCATTAACCTTTTAAAAACCGTTGTGGGACACATGTGTTCTCTATGGTTCGAAACTTGTTTCGAAATGCTCGAACTTGTTCGAAATTTGGTTTGAAACTACGTATCGAAACTTGTTAGTTATTGAACTCAAATAATTTATAAATGCTCATTTAAAAATATTTTTGAGGCACTAGGTTTTTAATTAGCATAAAAAAACTTTGTGTGAAAAATATACTGTTATCAAATTTTTTATATTGTTTTTATTTACAGATCCTACCACAGAGGAAAACCTGCAATATTTAAAAAGTTAAAAATCGGAGCACTTTGAGCATTTTGCTGCAACAGAACTTTTTGTTCTGCATAACTAAGTTGCACGGTTCGTCCAATTCCTTCAGTTCCCTTCCAATGAATTATTTTGCACCCATAAGGCCACAGACTACTTTCCTACCTAAGTAAATAGACGAGCACTTAATTTGTTAAAAACTCAACGAAAACTGCATTTGTATGACGAAAAAGAGGGTTTAACCCCCTTCGCATTGGCAAAAAATCCTATGTCATTTCGTGATCATCAAAGAGCTCTGTTCCAAATTTGGCCCCCCCCCCCCCCACACACACACACACACACACACTTTAAAAAATGAATGTTGTTTTTACAGTATAATACAGCTAATTTTACAGCAATGAACTGCAAAAGTGCTAATTTTACAGTTTATTACCGTGCATTTTACAGCTTTAAACTGGAACCCATGCTGAAAGTATTATACTGTAGTTTTTACAATATAATACAAATAAATTTTACGGCAATGAACTGAAATTGCTAACTTTGCAGTAAGATACTAAGGCAGGAATTCAAGTGAAACAGGCGATCGCAAATTACAATCGCTACTGGAAATGAATTACATTAGAACGTTTCTTGATAAAAACATCGTGACGTTTGCCTATGAAAAAAGAGCTAGATAAAACGTCACAGCCTACTTGGCGAATAAGAGGAGATCACTGACTGCTTGTGAGCTCTTATTGGCTCCACCCGTAGTGACGTCAGTGCGAAGTTAAGTTGATGATAATGTAATTCACTTCCAGTAGCGACTGCAATTCGAAGCGATTGCAATGGTGTTTCACTTGAATCCCTGCCTAAAATTGCTAGTTTTACAGTTTATTACCGCGCATTTTACCGTGTTAAATTGGAAACCTGACTGCCAGTATTATACTGTAAAAACTATACTGCCGTATTAAGCACAAAAGTCGTATCTGTATTTTTTAACAAAATTGAGTTATCGCCACCAGGTGGCTCTTTGTGACGTATTTTACCTAAATACAAAATTATAGGATCATTTGAGGACGGGAAATATTTTTAAAAATATTCTGAAAAAGTGTCATCTGAATTAAATACATGGTGGCGCAGAACTTAAAAGAGCAATATCTCAGTTTGAGCTCGACTGCAGATACAACTTTTGCGCTTAGCAGGGCAGTACAGTTCTTTTTTTTTTCAGTGCAGTTATTAAGTACAAAACAAAAGGATCATTTGAGGACGGGAAATATTTTTAAAAAATTCTGAAAAAGTCACCTGAATCAAATACGTGGTGGCGCAGAACTTAAAAAAGCAATATCTCAGTTTAAGCTCGACTGCAGATACCACTTTTGCGCTTAGCAGGGTAGTGCAGTTCTTTTTTTGCAGTGCAGTTTTTAAGTAACGTGTGATTCAAAGAAACTTTTCGACACACGTGCAATTTCTTTTTTTTTTTTTGTTATTTAACATTGTATGCAAATAGAGGCAAATAATCGTGGAATCGTGAGCTATGGGAAATGCGTGTTTATCGCCGTGATCATTTATTAACATTCCACGATCAGCTGTTAACCTCGCTTCCAAACCTGAAGCAACGGGAACGGCAACAAATTTCGACTTTCACATAATAACTGGAGTGAAAGATCTGTAATAGTAAATTTCGTTTTAAAAAACGCACGAACAAAAATGTAAGGTGATGTATTCGGCTTAAATTTATTCACAAAATTCTGATTAAATAAATTGAAATTTTAATTAAATAAATAGTAACTGTATGTACTCGGTTACTTCAAACTACTTTTTTTACAATTAAACCAAAAAAGTGTTTCGATTCACCCCATTTTACGGTATAAATGTAATATAAACTTTTTAGCAGAAAATTAATAAAATAGTTTTTATTTTATTTTCTTCTTTCAGCATCAATCGTAGATCTCTGAAATATTGTCGCTCACATTTTTTACTCTAATTGTTTGTATCATAACGAAAAGTACATTTTTGGTGTAATGTATCTGCTCTGAAATTGTACACTGTTGCATTAAGGTGAGACTTCGAATAAGGAGAGGTTTTCAAGTTTAAAAATTATAAATTGTTCGTAGAAAGATTTCTGAAATAAAACGTTTTGCTTGTGTAAAGAAATCGCACTTGAAACATCAAATTATTGGGAAAAAGCTGAAAACTTTTTCAATTATTGAAAAAGTCAGTTCAAGTGAAAAAATAATTTTAAAAAAAGAAAAAAAAAGAAAAATCCCTGAAGAAGTAATCAGTTTTAAAAATCATTTTTGCATTATAATTTTCAAAGCAATTGCTAAATAATCATCTGGTTTCATTTCGCGCTGAGTAAACTAAAAAAAAAAAAATGCTTCGAATATCTTCTACGTTTAGTTGTGTTAAATTATACTGCTAAGGTTTTCAAAATTTGCAAAAAGTATTCTTTGAAAAAAACTCATTTTTAGGTTTTGAGTTTTTACTTGATAGCTATGTTTGCATTTAAGATGTTGAGTCAAATATTGCAAAATATTTACCGACTTAAAAGAGAGAATTAGAGAATCTGTTGAAAAATAAAGTTGTGTGCCTGCAAATTTTGAGAGCGTAATATGCATTTATTTTTCTTTTTTGATGCAAATATTTTGAAACAGGACTTATTCAGGTTTTTAATTAACTTTTTGCTTCAAAATCATAAAAACACTGCAAAATAATAAAAGTACAAATTTCGTGTTTTAAATTTCAATCTTGGAGAGAATAAAGGAAACCAGAGAGGCCCATTGTTTGCGCGTAGATGTTTGCGCATGCGCGCGCCGCGGCGTCTCTGCCGAATATGAAATATCCCGGGACTTTGCCTGTGCGAGAGCAAAGAACTAGACGCCTGAGTAACGAGGCATTCCGCCGACGTGGGCATTTTATGCTTCTCTAATGAAGCCCACATTCCATTCATAAATTTCAAAATGTACATATCTGTAAATATTGTGTCCTCCGTTGATTAAATCTGTTTGTAAGTTCTCAAGATTCGAGTGTTTCATCCACGGAACAATATACAGTCCACTACTATCGGCCATTAAGTGGTCCGTCGAGCCGGAGCTCCAGTAAATTAAATCGAAGAACATGGAGAAATTAAATCGAAGTAAGACTTCCCTTAAGGGGAAAGTGACTCGAATGGAGAACTATGTGAACAGCATTACTTCCGATACCAGTGCATCGGAACTGAAAGTTAAATTAGAAACTATTCGTTCAACAAAAACGAAAGTAGAAGATCTTCGGGAGGAATATTTTGAAATTAGAGAACTGACCGATGACGATTTAAAGTTGATTGAAAAGGAACTAGACGACTGCGATGACCGACTAGAAAATCTGGAGGTAAGGATTTCTACCTTTATTGATTCATGTATTATCGACAGTCATTCCCATACTAAGGCTAAAGTTGATGTAGATGAAACTGAATCCCTTGGGTTTAAGATGAAAATTCCGCCCTTGGTGTTACCAATATTTAACGGCAAATATGAGGAATTCAGTTCATTCAAAAATCAATTTGATGACCTGATTACCCTTAATGATCAACTTACCGAGCAACAGAAACTTTATTATTTACGTTCCTGTTTGCATGATGAGGCAAAAAACTTAGCCTCTAATTTTGATGACTTTTCATCTTTGTATAATGCCTTGAAGTCTCGATTTGATAATAAAAGACTCGTTGTTGACATTCATGTCCAAGCGATTTTAAATTTTGAGAAAATTCAGCGTGAAAACCCCCAAGATATTCGATCGATGATTGATTGTGTTAGAAAGAATTTAAGAGCTTTGAAAATATTGAATTATGATCAAAACAATTTGTCTGATATTCTTCTCATTAACGTTCTAAGTCAAAAGTTAGACAAGGAGTCTAGGAAGAATTTTGAGATTTTTATAAAATCAAATGATGTTCCTACCTTTGAAGAATTTCTAAAATTTTTGGAACAACGCGAGTCAGTTTTGTTATCTATAAATCGAAATTGTGAATTGAACAAAACGGTTCAAAATAAATATTCAAATGTTCCGAATAAATCGAAGTCACTTTTAACAAGTGAAAGTGACAAGAAAAAGAATTGTATTCTGTGTAAAAATGATCATTCTCTGCTTAAATGTGATAAATTTCTTAAGTTAGCTATTCAACAAAGATTCAATTTTGTTCGTTCGAATAAGCTCTGTGAATTATGTTTGTCTCAAGGTCACAAAAAAGCCACTTGTAAATCCCCTTTCAAATGCAAATGCGGCCAGAAGCATTCAAAATTTATCTGCTTCAACCAAGTAATGACTCCACTTGCGAGTCATGGTAACCATATGGCTAGTGACGTAACAGAAAGAAATGATTCCTTAATTTCCCCCCCTGCTATTTCTTCCACTGTATTGAGCAATGTTTCGCATCAAAGGAAGAAAAGTGTTATTTTGTCAACGGCAGTAATTTATTTGCATTGCGGAGATGGGAATAGGATTGCCATACGATCTATAACGGATTCGGCATCAAGCATCTGCGTTCTGTCAAAACAAATCAGCGATTTATTGGGAATAAGGAAGCAAAAAATAAAAATGAAAGTTTCAGGGTTAAATGAGATGAATCAAAATATGAAATGGAAATTGCAGACGATTATTTCGAACAAAGATCGCAGTTTTGAAGAACCAATTGAATTCTTAATTGCGGATAAAATTACCGAACCCACACCTTCCGTAGAATTAGCCGTTTCTCATATTAAATTTCCTGAATTTATTGAACTGGCTGATCCTTCGTTTTATAAATCGAGTGAAATTCACGCATTGATCAGTGCAGATATCTTTTTTAAGATTTTGAAGGGAAACATCTACAAATTAAATGATGAACTCATTTTACAAGAATCGGAATTCGGTTGGATAGCTGGCGGGAAATTAAATCAGACTCCAAGTGTTAGGGAAAATGTTTGTTTCCTTACAAGAGATGAATCCTTACAGGACACTTTAAAACTTTTCTTTGAGTTAGAAGGACTGGGGATTAAAGATGATCCGGGATATTTTGAGAAGGATCAAGCACAAGAAATATTTGATGAAACGGTCAAATTTACTGGTCATCGGTATGAAGTAGAGTTGCCGTGGAAAAAAGATTTTCGTGAACTAGGTGATAATTTTGAGGTTGCGAAACGGCGTTTCTCAGCACTGCAAAAAAAATTTCAAAACGATCCTGGATTTTATCGTCAGTATGCAGAAATTATTAAGGATTATTTAGAAAAAGGAATTGTGGAGGAAGTAGAGAGCACAAGTGTCAAAAAAGATAGACCGGTCTTTTACTTACCTCACCAGGCGGTTCGTAAACAAAACAAACAAATGAGAATCGTGTACGATGCCAGTTCCTGTGAAGAATCACAATTATCTCTAAATGACTGTTTATGGTCTGGGCCTAATTTAAACCCAAACCTTTTTGAAGTTTTGATAAATTTTAGATTAAACAGAATTGCCCTTGCATCTGATATAGAGAAGGCGTTTTTACAGATTTCACTAGCAGAGAAAGATAGAGATGCGGTCCGATTTTTATTTTGTGATATAAACTGTAAAGACGTAATGAACATTAAGATTTTGCGTTTTGCGCGAGTGTTCTTCGGATGCTCAGCTAGTCCATTTCTCTTGTCTGCTACTATTAGACATCACCTGAAGCAATTTGCTGAAGAAAATCCGTCTCTTGTGGAGCAACTTGATAAATATCTCTACGTTGATGATTTTATTTCTGGAGAAAATGACATGCAAAAAGCTCTGGAACTGTCAGAAAATGCTCGAGGTTTGATGCAAAAGGCAGGAATGTCTTTGAGAAAATGGATCTCAAATGACAAAGAACTAATGAAAATTTGGAAGGAAAAGGGTATGGACATTCAAGAAAACCACAGTACAGTTAACTTGGGATCAAATGCGACTAAAGTCTTGGGAGTTGCATGGGATCCCGAAAAAGATTCTCTTTTTATGCAAGTTAAAAGTCTAGTTGAATTTTTGTCCTCAGCTAAGAACACCAAAAGAGTTGTGTTGCAATCGTTGGGAAAAATCTTTGACCCTCTAGGATTATTGTCACCTTATACTGTCAGAGTAAAATGCCTTATGCAGGAACTCTGGGATAGAAAGTTACCATGGGATGAGACCTTACCTCCAGATATCGTCCGCAAGTGGCAGATCTGGTGCTCAGAACTCGCGGTACTTGAAAAATTGAGAGTCCCAAGATTTGTTCTAAATTCTGCTGTTAAGGAAATTAATGACATTGAGATACATATTTTCTGCGACGCAAGCAAGAAAGCATATGGTGCCTCAGTTTATGTAAAGGTACAAGAAGAAGATAAGGTGTCTGTGAACCTCGCCACGTCAAAAAGCAGAGTTGCCCCTTTGAAAAGTGTCACGTTACCACGACTGGAGCTATTAGGGGCTTTGGTAGCAGCTCGTTTAGGTACAAAAGTTCGAGAAATCATCGGCCAAAGGAAAAATTGTACCATGTTTTACTGGACAGATTCCAAGATAGTGTTATATTGGATTAAAAAACCCTCAAAAAGATGGAAGCAGTTTGTTGCCAACCGCGTTCAAGAAATATCAAAGCTAACGGATCCCTCCACCTGGTACCATTGCGCAGGTATAGACAACCCTAGTGATCTCCTGACAAGAGGTGTTAGTGCAGAACAGCTACTATCCAGTGAGAAATGGTGGAACGGGCCATCATTTTTGCAGTCAAACATATCCCAGGAAGCTGAGTCCGAATGCCAAGAGCCCAAAGAAGAGGACTACCGGAATGAACTAAAATCTAAAAACTCTAAAGAAAATGTAGCCCTGATTTTAAAGGACAGCAAACCATTTTTGGAAAGTCTCTTAAGTCGTACTAACAAATTTTTGAGTTTAATTAGAATTTGTAGTTTTATTTTCAGGTTTGTGCGAAATACTAGACACCCCCTCAGCAAAAAACTGGGTCCCCTTTCACATGATGAGCTGTCAGATGCTGAAAGCTACCTTGTCAGAGAGCTGCAAAGGGATGCATTTCCAAGGGAAATAGCAGCATTAAAATCCGGAGGTGGTATTCCCAGCAAAAGTAAGATTTTTAATTTATCCCCATTTTTAGACGATGAAGGCATCGTAAGAGTTGGAGGAAGGCTGGAAAACTCTCAGTTATCTTTTTTGAGTAAGCATCCTCAGCTACTGCCTTCAAAGGGTAAACTACCTGAAATGATAATAAGGTATTATCACGAAAGGTATTTGCACCTTGGAGCTCAGCAATTGCTTTTCCAAGTTAGGCAGAAATATTGGCCTGTTCATGGAAGAAATTTGTGCAGAAAAATCGTGCACAACTGTATTGTTTGTTTTAGGGCTAATCCTAAACAATGTGAGCAAAAAATGGGTAATTTGCCCAGTCAAAGAGTGACTCCTGATAAGGTATTCCATTCATCGGGACTTGATTTATGTGGGCCATTCCTTATTAAAAATAAGTATCAAAGGAAAGGTCCTGAAATTAAGGTTTATGTTTGCCTGTTCATCTGTATGGTAACAAAGGCTGTACATCTGGAAATAATTAGTGACTTAACTTCAGAGGCTCTAATAGCTACACTAAAAAGGTTTATTTCAAGAAGGGGAAAATGTCAGGAAATTTTTTCTGATAATGGAACTAATATGGTGGGAGCTAACAGGGAGCTTAAAAGGTTATTCAAATTAGTTAGAGATCAAGAAGAGTCATTATTTAACTATTTTTCAGAGGAAAACATTAAGTGGCACTTTATTCCTCCCCGGAGTCCAAACTGGGGAGGCCTATGGGAAGCCAATATTAAGTCATTTAAATATCATTTCAAACGCGTAGCAGGGAATTCTAAGTTTACATATGAGGAATTGTTAACTCTTGTAAATCAAATAGAAGCGGTTTTGAACTCTCGACCGCTGATTCCGCTTTCTTCCGAAATAGACGATTTAGAAGTGCTGACACCAGCACATTTTTTAATAGGCAGACCTATGACGGCTGTCGTCGAACCTTCGCTGATCGACATTGAATCAAATCGCCTAAATGCTTGGCAAAGAATTACAAAATCAGTCCAGACAATCTGGAAGAGATGGAGCCTGTCTTATTTAAATAGCCTTCAGCAAAGAGGCAAATGGGTGATCGATAAGGAAAATGTCAAAATAGGTGACATGGTCTTAGTTAAGAAGATAATCTTCCACCATGTAAATGGATGCTAGGACGAATAGTAAAGCTATACCCTGGACAAGACAATAAAGTTAGGGTAGTAGATTTAAAAACTTGTAGGGGTATTTTTAAGAGGTCAATTTCTAGATTAAGTATTCTACCAATGGAAACTTAAATTTGAAAAAAAAAGTTCTTCCTACAAATTGAAATAATGTCTATTATTATAACTGGTTACTTCATGTATATTTGTGTGTTTTTCATGTTTAATTTTAGCAATAATTTTGAGTATTTTGATTACTGTGTATAATATGTTAAAGAACTGTTGAATATTATTTTATGTCAATTGCATTAATGAAAAATTATTGGAAGTTCTTGCATGTGAACATGGCAAGGCCGGGCGGGATGTTTGCGCGTAGATGTTTGCGCATGCGCGCGCCGCGGCGTCTCTGCCGAATATGAAATATCCCGGGACTTTGCCTGTGCGAGAGCAAAGAACTAGACGCCTGAGTAACGAGGCATTCCGCCGACGTGGGCATTTTATGCTTCTCTAATGAAGCCCACATTCCATTCATAAATTTCAAAATGTACATATCTGTAAATATTGTGTCCTCCGTTGATTAAATCTGTTTGTAAGTTCTCAAGATTCGAGTGTTTCATCCACGGAACAATATACAGTCCACTACTATCGGCCACCCATAAAAGGAGAGGATATGAGTTTCAGTTAGTTGACATAGTGTTTGTCACTGACTATACTCGACTGTAACTTTTCTTGACAAAAACATCGTGACGTCAGCGTGACGTTTGCTTGACGTTAGCCTATGATAAAAGAGCTAGATAAAACGTCACAGCCTACTTGGCGAATTAGAGGAGATTGCTAACTGCTTGTGAGCTTATATTGGCTTCTCCCGTAGTGACGTTGAGCGTCAAGTTAAGCTGCTTTCTAGTATAGGAACATGTGATTTTAATATTTTTGAGAAGTTGTTTCTTTATTTACATTCATTGTTTTCTTTGTTTCATTATCATGTCTCTATTTCTTTCTTTTATCTCTCTCTCTCTCGCTTAACTATCACTTGTAAATGTAAAAGCTCAAAACAACAAGATTTAGGGAATACTTATTCTAATAGGAAAGTATGAAACATTGGGAGGATATATTTTTCGAGTGGTTCAAATCTTATTTCAATCCTAGAACTAAGTAAGAATCAAAAATCGTTAGAACTCTTAATAGCATTTCAACTACCTAAATTTTCTGTTCATATTTTTGACTTCTGAAAACATCTATTCCCTTAGCTTGTAGGGAACAAACATTTGACCACTTTTTTTTTTCATCCCCCATTTTTTCGTAAAAATTTATTTTTATAAGCTTTAAACAGTAATGCAATGTTAAATAAATAGAGGGTGACTCTAAATTGTGGAACTAATTTGGAATACTAAATACTAAGAGAAAATAAGGCATTTAAAATCCACTTTGTTAAAAACACATGGTTTATTTTTTATAAGTGAAGAACTAAGCTGTAGCAAGAAAATATCGGCCATTATTATCAATAGGGTGGGGTGAAAAAAATGAATTTTTGATTTTCGTAAACGGGTGCCTTTCATTTACTGTGAATGAGGCTAAGTAACAATTCTGTAAAATATTTCACTTTTGCGACGTTATCTTTAGTCTGTGCATTTGGCCTCAAGTTTTGAAATTTTTTATTTTTTCTAGATTTTGCAAAAAATTTTTTTAAATATTGCAAATGATAAAACTAGTGACGGGTGGTTATTAAATGAAAGTAAAAGGATTGAAATATACAAAGAATTTTTTAAAACTATTTTAGATTACGATTTCAGTCTGCGCATTACGCCCAAAGTTCATCAAATTTCCCAAAATTTCTGACATTTTCAACATTTTTTAACTCAGTATTCCCTCTCAATATTCACTTGAAATGTCTTCAAACCTGATTTTATTTATTTTCTTATTACTTTGAACTGTGCAACTCTTCGCTACTTCGTGTGGAACTACCCAGGCCTTACCACGAGGAGGTGACCGCACTTCGAGTCCTACACGTGAGCCCTTCCTTTCAACCAATGCGGGCACCGTATTTACATTTCTTAGATACGTCTTTAATAGTTAAATTGTTCCTGTGTGTCGTAAATTGATCGAATATTTCTGTCAGATATCCTCGTTTTTACTAACCTTTTTCTTTTCCTTCGATTACATACCACTTTTGAAGGGCTTGTGACCTATTTGACAGCTCTTTCAACTGATTGAGTCTTGAATGGAAGTTTAAAAAGAGCGCATTTAGAAATCATATTTAAATTTTCAGCTTCCAGTAATCTTTGTAAATATTGTGTTGTTAAATTAAGTGTAAAAGGTGGCTTTGCAATTTCCACATCATGACAAGAAATCATATTGATGCATTCTGATTTTTGATTTATGTATGTGATGTATAAAAAATAGATTTTTATCTATTTTTGGGATCTGAACTTGTTTGTTTTATAGATTGAGCGTTCGTAATACGATTTAAAACAAGTTTCTTTACACGCTCTCTCTTATAAACTAACTAGATTATTTCCCGGTTTTGCACGGGTGCTTATTAATACAGTGCGTCGCAAAAGTTTAAGCACAACCGAAATCTTTTGATTAGACGAAAAGTATACACCAAAAAGCTTTGAAATTTTTACTGTAATTAAACAAACAGCTTACAAATCCATGTTTTGAAATTAGAAACAATTCATAGAAATTAAAATACAATTACGTGATAAAATCAAAATTTTGCTGTCGCAAAAGTTTAAGCACAAAAACGGAATATATATATTTTAGAAAGCATAAAAGTCTTTTAGTAGTCTATGGCGTTACCGTTGCATCTGATGAGTTTGAATATGTGATTTTTCATCGATAGCACGAGATTATGGAAGGTTTCGTTAGTTAGTCTGTACCAGGCTTCCTCGATTGCAGATTTAAGTTCTTAGTTTCTAGTTTTAAGAACAGAGCAATACTGCTTCCCATTTTGGTATTCGTCACGTGCGGGAATTCCTCAGATATTTCCTTTGGGATTTAGATCCGGACTGAGTGCTGGCCAGTTCATTACACTAATATTTTGAGAAGCAGGCCATTCTTTCGTACTACGGGAATTGTGTATTGAATCGTTGTCTTGCTGAAAAATCCAATCAGGACCACATAGGACTTTACCAAATGGTAACAAATGCTTTCTCAGGGTATCTTGATACCTTTCTGAATTGTGTGTACCCTTCAGAAAGCTAAGAGAAGTTTGTCCGTTGAAAAAGCGCCCCATACCATGACTGAGCCACCACCATGTTGCCTACTGAATACGCACTTCGGATCTTTCCTCAAGTCACGCCAGTAGTATGAGAACAAATCTGGACCGTCTAAATTCCATTTTTTTTTTCATCAGAGAACACAACAGTAATCCATTCGTCACTATAATGCATACGCCACTTTACCCACTGCAGTCTTGCTTGTTTGTGACACGTTTTCAGAAAAGGTTTGAGAGCAAACTTTTGTTTGTTGATAAATCCTGATTCTTTTATTCGTCTGCCTATGGTATCACGTGATAATTTTGTTACAAGTATAGTTTTTATTTGATTAAGTGACAAATTTTCAGTTAAGGCCATTTTTTTAATTCTTCTATCCTCACGAGAGGTAGTTTTCTCGGTTTTCCTTAGTGAAACGTAGGTTTAAATTGATTTCCACGTTTCAGAACATTATAAATACCACGTTTAGATCGATCTAAAATCACTGAAATTTGCATAAGAGTTACCTTCTGCTTTCAGCTTCCAGAGTTTCACAACTTCTTCAAACGAGAACTGTAGTGACTTCGGCATCTTGATAACACTTTAAGCCATTGCTACACTATGTAACCCGTTCAAAAGAACCGCACTGGTTCTTCACGCATCACGTTTCAAGAGATATTTGCATAAAATCTGATCTGTGCATAAACTTTTGCGACATCCAAAAAAATGTCTTTTGTATTTTCTGATTTTCGTTACGGTTATATTTTTCAAAACTTCAAACACTTAATTAGGATCATAGTGGCCAATTACATTATAAATATGAAAGCATTCTGCTGAAAAGATTTCGTTTTATTCAAAAATTTGCATAGTGCTTAAACTTTTGCGACGCACTGTACAACATAGTTCTAAAAAATATTTTAATGAATTCTATCCACATGGGAATAAAAAAACTCATTTCATGCTAAAATGAAATAGGTGAGCCTTAAATTGATAATTCATTGTTAATCGTAATCTTTGTTGGGAAATACTCCTAATTAATTGTATTGAATATCATCAATTTGTATGCTTAAATTCTTATCTCAATTCTTATCTCAATCTCAACTCTATCTATTCAAAATTGAAAGAAAATGGCCATTTTGAGACGAAAAATTTGAATTTTGAGCTTTTTGTATCTTTTTTTAGAATTTCAAAACCCCGCCTATGTGAATTCTACCGCATCAAGGAACTTCTGTGCCAAGTTTGATGAAAATCCGTCGAAAACTGCATTTGTACAAGGAACAAACATAGGGGAAGACCGCCTATATTGGACCCCCTAAGAACAGGAGGCCTGTGTCGCTCAATGTGAAGCAAAACAAAAATACAAAATAGGGCATCGAGAGCTAAATTTAATCAGGAACCGCCCTATGAGCTTATATTTTCTAAAAATGTGTAAATTATTTTTTAAAAAATTATCATACAAAAAGTTGCAAAAGTTCAATTTAGGAATATATGCGCCTATATTGAACCATGCGCTTCCTAAATTGGACCGTACCAGGAAATCATAGAATAATTTATATTTGAACTATACATCTTTTTTCCAGGATTTGCAATAGAATTTCTTTTGCTTCGGTCTAATTTAGGCAGTGTTGATACACTCACCGATGGCATTTCATGCATTTAATCATGTTTTGCGCTTCATCTCTGTGACAAATACTGCAATAACAACTGTTTCGTACAGTTTCTTGCTTATTCTTGTGTGACTTTTTCTGTGCTATGCTTCTTTCATACGGTGTTAGGATGATTGCTGAGATAGCCTTCCCTTTTGTTCTTTCTATTTTTTAGTTAAATTGATATGTGAGCCTGGTCTTTACAAAATCATAGTTGAAGTTGACAATCATGCTTTGGTGAGAACTATCCGCTGATTATGCAGAGCTTGTTCTAATTTAAGTCGCAGCTAGTTCTTGTACATGGCGTACAACAGTACAACTTACACCGAACATGTAGCCTGCTCACTTTGAGTAGTTTTATCTGGGCTACTTACCTCGAACTCTGCTCCAGCCAAGTCAATGCCGCTAAACACATGTCAATTAACAGGACAAACTCCTGGTGTTTAGAATCAACTCACTGCATTTGCCATAGCCTTGATTGAGGTTTACCCATAGGAGTTACCAAACAGTTCTTCGATTCGATATTGGGTAATGGATCTCATTGGATGTTCTCGCATCCATGTATCACACGCTCGATTAAAATATGTAGACAAAGGCTGAAAAAAGATAACATGCATGGTGTGCTTAAAGAGAAAGCATTATTGTATCGCTCTCGTTAACCAAGCTTTATTACATCTATGCTCTTGGTTTAACGGTTTTGATGAAATATTGTATCAATTGTGTGAGTTATCGTTTGTGATACAACTTTTTTTGAACACGCATATTGCTCACCATGTGGTGCTTTTACGATAAGCACATACATGGAACGTATTATTTTGAAAATATGAGGGAGGCAGGGTGTAGCAATTATGTTGCACTCATGCAGCAAATAGCAAGTGTGTGTCTAACACGTTCACCAAACATTAGTGCTCCAAACTGGTGTTTACCTTTATACGTCAATATATTTCGGGCATTCGGACTGTGAAAAGACCGGTTTCATCTATCTTGAACATTTTAGTAGCATATTAATTGTTTCTTTTTTAAATATTTTCGAACAAATCGAAGAATTTCATTTTTTTCTCGGTAAACGAGCACAAATGTTATTTAAATCAATGACTATGTTTAACAACCTGAAACTGCAGCTTAATGAAAAAAAAAAAAACATGTATTTTAAGAATTTGCAGCTTCTAGAAAATGTGCTTAATAAAAAAATGAATATCGTGAATAGGTGTTAAAGTATGCTTAAAATTATTTTAACTACGCTACTAAATCAGATGAGTCACTTAAATTATGTTACAATGAATAAAAAGTCTTGATTAAGATCATATTTTTAAATTGGACCCACCGGTCCTATATAATAAAATGTTTTCGGCCTAATAAAGGAAAAAATGCCATTTTTTTTATTCTTCAGCTTATTTCTCTGTCAAAAATTATCACAATCACGCATGTAAATACATAGATGTAATCCTTATTGAATATTGAATATTTATAGCAGATTATCATGCTATAATAGCAGTTTACCTCAGCCCACAAGTTTTAGTACTATCTTACTTGGTACAAGTCCGAAAATAAGATTTTACACGTTTTCAACATAAATCATTCCGTAACTCACGCTACGCTGTTTGAAGCCTGGTGAAACTTCATACACATTGGTTTTATTCCTAAAACTTTATATTTCTACCGTTAAAGTGTGGCATAGATCTATCTCTGTACTAGATTTTAAGCCCGAGGTTCAATTTAAGCAGTGGTTCAATATAGGCGGTTTCCCCTATTAAAGTAAAGAATCAATGTCAAGCCTATAAGGTGGGGTACAGAAAGAATTTTTCAAGATAACGACAACTTTACACCGATATTGAACTTAAGTTTTAACTTTATTTGATAATAATACATTTGAGAATTTTAGGTATTTTCAGTTCATTTTATTGAACTAATTTAAGTGTTAATTGCTATCAGTGTATATTTAGTTCAATAATTTTAACTAAAGTTGTTAGAAATGAAAAAACGCTGTATAAATAGTATAAATAAATTATCATATAATATCGCTGTATAAATAAATTATCATATAATATCGCTGTATAAATAAATTATCATATTATTTTATTTTATAGATGAAACAAAATTATATGCTTTTTCCTACATTCAAATGCAAAAATGTTTAAATTTAATATGAAAACCAGCTACAGAAAACAAGCAGGCATCAAGTTATTTTAACTCAAGTAAATTTGGCTTTTTAAACAAAAGTATTTTATGTATATACGCTTGTGGAATGAATTCATTAGCTTAATGAGTCATTTGCATTTCTTCAATTTAATTCATCCACAAGTGTTGGAAAGTTTCGATTTTGGTCAGGCAGAACGTTCGCCATTTCTTTCTCACTGTGGTTGTTTTTCGAGCAACGATTGGGAAAAGAGAATCGGATTTTTTCGCTGCCGTGACGAATTTGATTGACAGGTGAAAGTTTCATTCTGTGGGGTATGACGTCATGGTTTGGGCGAGAAGCCGTTGTTTTCTTTCTTTTTTGTTTAGCTGGGCTTGTTTTTGTGCTGAGATTCTTTTGGAAATATGGCGTGATTGGACGAGAGGGATTTGAGTGACGGTTGGCCTGTGAAAATCCGTTTGGGGATGATGTAACTTGAAATGAACTTTCTGCGGGGTTTGTAACAGAAAAACGAGGAGACGCTATCGAACCGTGATGGTGTGAGGACGTGTGAGATGGCTCCTAGAAATTGTGATGGAGTTAAGCGTCTTCGGGTGATGGTTGCCCGAAAGTTGAACCGCCGCGGGGTCGTATGGTGACGAGCAGTATGATTAGTGAACCGGAACGTCATGTTACTGATTTGAAACGTGTATTAATAGCCCATCTGTTTGTTTGTCGTTGACATTGTTCTGTAATGACTTTTGTGTCTCGACGGAGCATAAGATAGAACTGTAACGAAGTATTGTGCATTTTCGAAGAGGAATAAACTCTACTGATGAAGGATTATCTTTGGATTACTTAATTTTGATGTGATTATCTACGTCTAGTGTGTGTGTGTATTCGCGTAACACTTAGATTGGATTTCCAGACGACCCTCGGTCAATGGATACTAAGACTGAGTGAAGTATCCGGATAATTTCTTGATGGTGAGTCGTTACATTTTCGTTTCTGAATTTCTTACGTTAAAGGGTGCCAAAATTCTTACCAGTAAATGCATATTGTCTTTGTTTATTTTTTTTGTATCGTACCGAAGCAGAGATCAGTCTCAAATCTCGATTAGTGGACATTTCTGATTTAGTGGGAGTTTCAGAGTCACCTGAACCTCCTGCCGGACCTTGGGGCGCACTACGACAATGTACTAGTCTTTGGTCTTATACAGAATCTAGTCGCACCACTTGTGCCATTTTTACTTACTTTTTCAAATACTATACGATCACACTTCTTTCGTAGGCCGTCTCAACGTGACAACGCTATATTATGTTGCTACTAGAGTCTATAACTCATCTAAAATAAAAAGTTCGTTTTGGAAACTCATTCAAAAAAATAAAAAGGGGAAAGTAATTGTGCTTGCCATCATATAAGGTAATAAATATTAAAAGTTTTCGATTATACAACAATTGTATGACTTAAACATAAATAGAAAAATGTTTTTTGACTTGAGAAAACTTAGAATTTAATATTAGGGCACAAATGATACATTCTTTCATTTGACAGTAAAACGTATTTTTCGTTTTGAAAAGTTTTTATTTTGTATTATGAAATTTGTTAGATAAAACTGTTACAATAGATAGTATAGAATTATGTAAAATTAAACTGAAATAAAACTTATGACTACATCCCTACTAAAATAACAGCTGCAGCTGAATCAATGCATTAAGCGGAAGAAGAAATATATCTTTGAAAAAAATTAAAGCACCAAAAACTTAGAAGCTCGATTTGATACACATAAATTTAATATAGTAAAATGGTCTATTGAAAAATTGTCCCTGCCTTAAAAAAAACCGTATGATATAAAAATATTTTCTTGGGTATTGAAAAAATCTTAAAACCTTCGGAAGAAATTGGAAGCTTTAGATTTTCAGTTACATTTCTTGTAAGTATTACCTGGAAAAATCCTAAAATCCTAAAATTTTGCTTGGAAGAACAATAGACAAAATCTGGATTTTCAGCGAAAAGAAAATGCTAAAGGATATAGTTAACAGGGCTGCCAACTACTACGCATTTAGCGTAGTAACTACGCATTCATCCAGCTTACTACACACTACGCAAGGAGAAGCAAATTCTACACATTCGTTGAATAATCAAACTAATTATTATTATTATTATTATTATTTTTTTTTTTTTTTTGTTCCTTGTATGATGCTTTTTTGAGTCGATTCCAGTATCATTTCGCATGACATCTTTGGTTTAAAATGAATGCCAAACAAGCGCCGCTACGCAAGTCATCGACTCCACTCCTGAGCGCATCGATGACGTAATCGGAGCGATGACGTCACCGGAGCTGTTTCGCTCGCTCAGGATGATAGGAAGAACTGTGCGGCGCCGCGTAACGTTTTCTTCATCCTGATTGGATAGTGAACTTGGATGCTGTTCTTTGAATACTTTGAATGAACTTTGCACTGAAACTCGGAATGCTTAATGAATGGAAAAATAGTATGATTCATAACAACGAATCACGTTGTTTGAAGGAATTTCCTGATGAACTAGCAGCTTAAGCAAAACGGGCAACCAAACATTGTCATTAAAACAATCTTCATAGATAAAATATTTCACTTTTTGTTTTTCTTTATTTAATCCTGTTGTATTATTAAATTAAATAAAAGAATAAAAGTCTGAATTTGGATGAAAAATTTCTTTTGGAAATTTGTTTGCCAAGTTTTTCTGTGAATTTGCTGTCATTTGACAAATCTTCAGTTTGACTTGTTTAAAAAAAAAACTCAGAACTCCAGAACAGTATAATCAACATTATCTATTAATAATTTTAAAAAATGAAATACTATTTTCCTGCAATTGTTTTATATAAAGAATTTGTTTGAAATAGGGATTTGTTTTGAAATTTTTTTATGTAAGGAACAGATTTAAGCATATCGGCCTATAATGGTTGGGGGAGGGGGGGATTTTTTAACCGCGCTAGACTACACTTAAGCATTGGAAACTACACTTTTTTTTTCCTTCTGACTACACATAGCTCCCTAATAAGGTTGGCAGCCCTGAGTTAATGCAGTTTTCTCTCTTTGAAGATCTGTTCAATTCATTTCCCAATTCAAAGTTTATCTTGAATTGAGTAATACCTGATATTTTCACAGACAGAAAATTTAAGAATAAAATTACTACTATTAAAATCTGTCCGCGTCTGTCTGTCCGTCTATCTGTCTGTCTGTCCGTCTGAAGCTTGAACTCCTCAAAAACAGCTGAGAGGAAAGAATCAAACCTAATACCATTCGATTTGAAATTTTCTAAGGAAGACAATGAGACCAACCGCGTAATTCTACGACGTTAATTAGCTGAGTTATTAATTAAAACGTAAATTAAATTATTTGCAATTTAATTTTTTTTTTAATTCTAAGACATTTATTTCTTTCCGTTGCCATTTTGAATTAAAACTTTAATTAAATTTCTTCCACTTTTCAAAATTCCAAGACATTTATTTCTTACCGTTGCCATTCTGAACTAAAACGTTAATTAAATTATTAAACTGTTTAAAATTCCAAGACTTTTTTTTTCTTACCGTTGCCATTTTAAATTAAAACGTTAATTAAATTATTGAACAATTTAAAATTCCAAGACCTTTATTTCGTTCCGTTGCCATTTTAAATTAAAACGTTATTCAAATTATTGAACTATATTTAAAATTCCAATACTTTTATTTCTTACGTTGCCATTGGTAATAAAAACGTTAAATCTATAGTTGAACTATTTAAAGTTCAAAGACTTTTTATTTCTTTCGGTTGCCATTTTGAATTAAAACGTTAATTAAATTATTGAACTATTTAGAATTCCAAGACATTTATTTCGTTCCGTTGTCATTTTAAATAAAAACGTTAATTAAATTATTGAACTTTTTAAAATTAAATAGTGTTATTTTTTCCGTTGTCATTTTGAGTACGTGTTACAACAAAGTTCTAACAATTGTTTTATTCTAATTAGGCAGGAATTCATGTGAAACAGGCTATCGCAAATTGCAATCACTGCTGGAAGTCGAATTACATTAGAACGTTTCTTGACAAAAACATTGTGACGTCGCGTGACGTTTGCCTACGAAAAACGAGTTGGATAAAACGTCACAGCCTAATTGGCGAATAAGAGGAGATCGCCGACTGCTTGTGAGCTCTTATTGGCTCCACCCGTAGTGACGTCAGTGCCAAGTTAAGTTGCATTCTAGCGATTGCAACTTATCCAAATTTGGGAATTTGCGATTGCAATGGTGAGTTGCTACGGGTGGAGCCAATAAGA
This sequence comes from Uloborus plumipes, assembly GCA_038373865.1. Lineage (NCBI taxonomy): Eukaryota > Metazoa > Arthropoda > Arachnida > Araneae > Uloboridae > Uloborus > Uloborus plumipes. Next base: position 59,447 of record JAXGGA010002833.1, read on the forward strand.
GCTCACAAGCAGTCAGCGATCTCCTCTTATTCGCCAAGTAGGCTGTGACGTTTTATCTAGCTCGTTTTTCATAGGTAAACGTCAAGCTGACGTCACGATGTTTTTATCAAGAAACGTTAATGTAATTCACTTCCAGTAGCGATCGCAAATTACAATCGCTACTGGAAATGAATTACATTAGAACGTTTCTTGATAAAAACATCGTGACGTCAGCGTGACGTTTACGTGACGTTTGCCTATGAAAAACGAGCGAGATAAAACGTCACAGCCTACTTGACGAATACAGGAGATCACTGACGGCTTGTGAGTTCTTATTGGCTCCACCCGAAGTGACGTCAGTGCCAAGTTGATGATAATGTAATTCACTTCCAGTAGCGATTGCAATTCGAAGCGATTGCAATGGTGTTTCACTTGAATCCCTGCATTAGGCAGAAGTTCAAGTGAAACACGAACGATCGCAACTCACCATTAAAATCGCAAATTCCCAAATTTGGATAAGTTGCAATCGCTATAAATGCTAATCGCACTGACGTCACTACGGGTGGAGCCAATAAGAACTCACAAGCAGTCAGCGATCTCCTCTTATCCGCCAAGTAGGCTGTGACGTTTTATCTAGTTCGTTTTTCATAGGCAAACGTCTATTTTTTATTTTGACCAAGATTTACAGCAAAAATATTCTGGAGAAGAAGTTTACGATTTTGTAATGTTTTGGACATTTTACCCAATAATGGATCCAAATTTTCAAGGCTGCTCTTTTCCGGTAGACGGGGTGATAAGTATCATTTCTGAGCGTAAGGGCTATAAGTATTGGCAACAATTTTTTATACAAAAAGTTCTTAAAACGCAGTTTAAGTATACATTTAGTCACTTAAGTTTGGAACCATGAAATGTATGATCCTCTAAATGTGCACCTGATTTCACCTAGCAAAATCTGAATGCAAATATTAAACATTGTGTCTTGTGCTCAAAGTAACTACGAAGGTCGAATAAAACATAAATCAGTCGCATTTAAATGTTTAAAAATGGAAATATAGTGAACCACCCACTACGTCCTTGTACTTCTTATACACTCCATATATTTACTGGATTGAACCCATTTGCTAGTGTATTCATGTATGAAAGAAGAAAGTAATAATTCTTAGTATGCATTAAGTCATTTAAATACATAGATACTCCCCTACCCCTCTAAAAAGAATGGCAAACATCGTGAATCGTAGTTTTTAAGTGAATTGTAGTTTGAACCGTAGTATGTTTTATTAGTATCTAGAATCTAAAATTGCAAAAATTGAATAGTGAACCAGAAAACTCTTTAAATTCTGACTGGTCTAGTTTTCCATAGACCAACATAGTATTTTACTGATATTCATTGCCCAAACTTTGGCAACTCAATGGACATTTCTCTAAATGTTGCCAATAGCACCAAACTCACAAAAACTTGGTAACCAAGAGTTCACGCCCAACATAACCCTACTCAAAGCTTACATCCAAGATTTCAACCTTCAACAGCGTACCGGTTTAAGAGTTACGACAGTTGGATTCATACATACGTACATAGGGGAAGACCGCCTATATTGGACCCCCTAAGAACAGGAAGCCTGTGTCGCTCAATGTGAAGCAAAAGAGAAATGCAGAATAGGGCACTGTAAGCTAAATTTAATCAGGAACCGCCCTAGAAGCTTATATTTTCTGAAAATATGAAAATTATTTTTTGAAAAATTATCTTATAAAAAGTTGCAAAAATCCAATTTAGGAATATATGCGCCTAAATTCAACCATGAGCTTCATAAATTGGACATTACGAAGAAATTATAGAATAATTCATATTTGAACTATTACAGCTTTTTTCCAGGATTTGCAACTTAATTTCTTTCGCTTCGGATTCACTTAGGCAGTGTTGATAAACTCGCCGATGGTATTTCATACACTTAATCATGTTTTGCACTTCATCTTTATGACAAATATTGCAATAACAATTGTTTTGTGCAGTTTCTTGCTTCTTCTTGTGTGACTTTTTTTGCTCTATGCCTCTTTTATACGGCGCTAGAATAATTGCTGAGATAGCCTTCCTTTTTGTTCCTTCTATTTTTTAGGCAAATGGGGATATGTGAGCCGGCTTTACAAAATCATAGAGTTGACATCGTGTTTTGATGAGAACTATCCGCCGATTCTGCAGAACTTGTACTGATTTAGGTCGTAGCTAGTTCTTGTACATGGTGTACAACTTACACTGAACATGTAACCTGTTCATTGTTCACTTTAAGTAGTTTTATCTGGACTACTTGCCTCTAATTCTGTTACAGCCAAATCAATGTTATTAAACACATGTCACCTGGAATATTTATACAGCTAAGACTGTTATAGAAACTACAAATGTCACAGCTTATCCAGAACTATTCTACTATTGGAAATATGATAATGAAATGAAAGTATGGAATTATAAGTCTCACTCTGTTCTGCCAAAATTATTATTTCTAGTAGAAGAATATTTTTATGCACATACTATTAAATAATGTATTTAACACATACAAGGTGTGTTTTTGATTTGTTTTTTGTATTTTCAAAATCGGTTTGTGACTGTGTTCAAATCTAACTTATGTCACTGCAAACAACATACATATATCGCAGTTATATTGAGTCACTAGTAAACAACAGGAATAACAATCCCATAGGCAGTTATTGGAGTAACGCGATCAATGTTTAAGGTGCTTTTTCTATTATTATTATTATTCATCTGGAAAATACATTTGAGAAAATACATTTTCAATGTCTCTCGCACTTAGTCTAAAAAGGTTTTTGCGAGTTAACTTTTTTCCGGAGTGAACTACATTCATTGGACCAGTTTTTTCCGAACGGAGATACTGTATGTTCAAAGGTGTGAAATCATGGTTAAATACTGAAGTTTTATTTAGGATTTTCTTATGAGGAATCTGTCCTGGCAAAATAACTAAAAGCTGCTCTTTCAAAAATTAGTTTTCCTTGTACTCCCACAGTATGAGTGACAGAGAGTAGTGTATACCAAAATGGGAAGGGTAAAAAATGCATTTTGTTAAAATGTTACTAATTTAAATAAACTATATATCTGAACAAGTGACGCATTAAAGGACATTTTACTTATTTCAGTCTTCGAATATTTTTTGGGAAAGTTTTATTGATTGGCAAGAAACAATAAAAGTGACCCATTAACCTTTTAACTGTCATGCCCGAGATTGTCTCGGGCACAGCTGGTTTTCGAAAATGTCACGCCCGAGTATTACTCGGAGTATTTTTTTTTTTTTTTTGAGTGCATTGTATTGTTATACCCGAATATATATCGGGAGACATTTATTTCGGCTTCATCTCTTTGTCAAACCCGACTGTTTCTCGGGTTTGTGCTTGGAAAAGTGTTAAAAATCAAAATAACTTGACAGTTAAAGGGTTAAGAAGCTTCTACTGCGTAAACAAACTCAACAATATATTAAAAGGCTAGATCAAAGAACCTTGTCCCGTCACCTTGTCTAGTGGTCAGAGCAGTTTGCCACGGATGGTGTGGCCTCGAGTTCGAGTCTCGGCTTTGGCATGGATGTGCTTTTTCTCTCCTGTCCTTGTCCTTTCTCTGTGTGAATGTGCTGTTGTGAAAGGTTGCCTATCCTATGCCTAAAGGTTGCCGGGTACCTATGGCATGCGTGTACTGTAGAAGTCGGACTTCACACCAAATTGCGGCACAGTTGGAAAAGTGAAGCAGCTCACCCCAAATTGCCAGCCTGGCTGGCCAACGACAAAAAAAAATCAAAGAATATGATTGGTGATTCAGAAATCATTCGAATATTTTATAAGGACTATTAATTTATAACCAACACATATAATTAACTATCCAATTCGGTTCATTTAAAAGCATCTTTACGCTATACCTCTTATTGTGAAAAAGTCATCCATTCTAATTGTTTATTATATAAATATTTTGCTCTCAGTTTTCATGTGGTAGCATATGTTCAGTCAATTTAAAAACAACTGCGTGCTCAGGGGTTGGTGGTTCCTTTTTAAAATACGATAACAATGCCATTTTTTCCAATTTGTATTTATTAACAGATAAGACAATAAAAAAAAAAGGTTTAAAGCAAAAAAAAAAAAAAATGAGAATTGCACCTAGGGCACTGATGGGAATCAAACACATTACCTCCTGTACTTTTATAAAACCGGCAAGCCCTACAACAATCAATCACGGAAGCTTCTATTTTCTAATAAAACACAAATTACTTGACAACCATGCATTCAACTCAAATTTTACACGAACCATTTATTTTGCATAAAGTTAACTTTGTAATGTACGCAGACTTTGATTTAAGTGATTATGGAAACTCTGTAATTAAAAATAATTAAAGTGCTATTCGAGACCACATTTTTGTAGAAAACATATCTATGCATTTCAGTATCATGTAACTAACAGTTATTTCGCATTTATTCATGTGTATACAAATAGATTTTTCCAATTAGATTGTTAAAGCTTATCGTAAAAATGAACAAAGTCACTGAACAAAGTTTAGATACATTAAAACATTTTCTTGTCGACATCAATGTTTGATAATGTCTATACGATTACCTAATACATTTTGAGAAATTATTACTTCAAATATTTGTAGAAATAATGATTAATAAGATGCTTTTTGAGTGCTGTTTAAACAAACATATGCTTGACAAAGTAAAAATAAATATTAGATGTAAATATTTCATTACTCTAATTAGAATTGGATGGGCATGATTTGATTTTAATAAAATAAAAATAATTGAAATTTTTTTTATCCAATGTAAATTACAGAACAGCTTCAATATGATTAAAGTTTGTTTTACGTGCAAATATAAATTAAAATTAAGCAAAATTTTAATTGGTAAATAATTAACTACTAAATATTCGTTGCAGTGATAGTCAAAAAAAGTTTTGTCGAAAGCAGCGTTCTCAAAGTTAGACATAAATGATTCAATTTCTAAAGATTATACAATTTGAAAAAAATGGCTTTGAGAAGATAATTGAAAATAAGTTACGAAACTTTTCAGAGAACTGTAATCCTATTTAAGAATGAGCTATGATATATTTAGATAGGGTTTTATTTCGAATGAATTTTCACCACGTTCCTATTCTATCTTCTAAAATTGAGTTTCAAATGAATGCCATATTTGCTCTTTTCAGACTAAAAGATTAAAATGAAAATACTTTGACAGTTCTTGGAAAGCTAATTCTGCACTTCTGAAAAGATATTGGCAATCAAAGTCATTCATTCAAAAGAAGGGGAACAATATTCAAAAGATAACTAATTTGCATGGAATATTAATTTTTTGGAGTAAAATATGTTATGAAATCAATTACATGAAATTGTTTTGTATTTAAATTAATAAAGATGTTTTTACTAAAAGAATAATTGCTTGCAGTAAAACGCGAGATATTTCTGCATGTTTTATTCCTTCATTCGTCAAAAAAAAAAAATGTTGCAAATAATTTATCTTTCTTTTTTTTTTTAATTTAGGGGAGAGGGGGCACGTGTGAGCAAAAATGACATTTTTGTGTATTTTGCATTATTAATTTGAGATATAAAAGAAACAAGTGCTATACATGATAAATAAAACATTGGCTAATATTTTCATGTAGCTACCTCCCTTTTTCAACGGAGATTTCCAGCCAAAAAAAAAAATCTAAAATATGTTAAATTTGTTCACTTACCCCAGTAGGGGGGTAGTTGTAAAGACACCTGGGGCACAAGTAAACACGAATACATAATTGGAAAAAAAATACATCTAAGCATATTTTTAAGCATACTGCTCATTTTACACATTAACAAACACATACAATGAAAATATCAATGTAGTTATTCAACATGATACTCAGTTCAACGAACATTAACTCAGTTCGTTGAACTGATTCATGACTCAGTTCAACGAACATTATCCCCTTCAAGTTTTACAGAAAGAGAAACAGAATATGTAGCTAGACATGTGACACCTAAATCTGTAGGTGGTGGTTGGAAAAATAAAAGTTTCATTCTAAGTGAATTTTTGTCCTTTTGGTAGTGAATTTTATGAGAACAAAGTCATTCGCAGTTAACTTTTCTGGTGCAAGGCTGACTTCAGCATAAATTTCTTAATAGTTGCGATCTTGAAAACTAATGTCAGACTCAGCGTCACTTTCCGCAACTTTTTCTGTTCCTTTTTCAACAGTTCAGCAAGTTTAACTTTCTTTTCTTTGCAACTCTTTCAGATTTTAATTAAATATTGAGTATAGAAACTTTTAATTATTCAATATTTCTTAATTAGACTAGTTAATATTAAAAAAAATTCAACACGTTTTGAAATTGAAATAACTAAATACCATTATGAGGCACAGATGAACTATTCGCATCTGCCCCTACATAATGTGTTCCCATGTACCAATTATCTCAACTTAGGCCTAATTTTATATAAAACTATATATTTTACTAAAATATAGTGCATGAAAACTTCCCTTATTAAGGCCACTTTAAAACAAACAAAGTTCAAATTACGAAAACATAGTTTTGGATGTGTTTTTGCTCCGAGAACTGGAACATAAAAGTATGTTGGCATCTTCCAAGATAACTTAAAAACAAAATGGTTTAGATTTTTGAAATTTCAGGCAGGATATAGTACTTGTGTTGCCATGTACATTTTTTTTTCCTTTCTTGTTAACTCTCGTGGGTCCCTCCCATTTCGGTTACACTCAAGATCCTTGGGGTCATAAACGACCCCAATGCTTCCTTTAATTAATTTATTATGATTATTGAATGTTACATGCATTATTTAAGTTCACACACTTTTTAATGCTAAAAAAATAAAAATAAAAAGACACAATCAAAGTTAAATTAAGTTTATGCATTAAAAATTACAATTTTAGAGCAAAACTTACAATAACTGTAGATTTATTTACAACTGTTACAGACCTGAAAAAACATGATTTTTTGCAAGTGAATTTCAAACACTTATGACATTTTTCGATGCATTTTCTGTCCAGTTCTCCTGGACAAAAGTTGCAACGTCCTCTTTTTTTGGCATTCTGGGGAAGTGACCCCAAGGATCTTGAGTGCAAAAAATGCAATTCGGGAAAAATAAAACACAATAATAGCATTATTTTGAATAGAAAACTAGAAGAATAAAAGCCACAAAATGCCATTAAAAACAAATGGTTGATTAACAAGATACATTAAACAGAAATTGCATTGGGGTCACATATGACCCCAAGGAACCCACGAGGGTTAACTGGGTAAAATATCGTTTCTTTACATGTACCCCTGTTTACATGTGACCCCCTCTCTTCTATTTATTTGTCGCTTTTTTTTCTTCTTTTTACACGATTCTGAGTTATAAATGAAATTTCTGTAATCATCGCAATTACAACATACCCAAACGGAAATTTTACATTTATGCTTACTAAAATTTCATCATTATATTGCTATTGATATATGGTGCTCAAGCAAACATAATTTTGAGAAATGCTGTAAGTTCTCACAGTTTTCGAGATTGAAACTAAAGACACTTTTTTTAATACGGATATTTCCCAGTTATTCGGGTGTTTCAATGCACAAATATTAATTGAGAAGCTAAAAGCGAATTTTTAATCAATTGGACATTTTAGTACTATCCACTTTTGGTAATAAACAGCATACAGTAAATAATTGCAGTACCACGTTCTAGAAACTCTCTATTGTAAATTCTGAGATTTTGAATGAGTTCAAGATCCCTCCCTACCATGAGTGGTACGCTGGCAAAGAGTCCGGATCTTCATTCGCCCTCAATTGTGACAGATCATCGAAAACTGCAATTTATAGATTAGCTACCGGCCACACGAAGAGTCTCTCATTCATTGAGGGCAGGAAAGTCTTCGACGTCAGCAGGCTTCTCCAGAGCACATCCTGGACTGTCTAGGACTTTGCAAAGAAGATATCTTTGATCTACCTCTTCTTGTCCTCGGTTTCCTCCAGGTCAATGGTCTGATGGACCTTGTCTGACTTCGACAGACATTTGGAGGATTAGTCTCAACTAAACTCAACTCAGAAACTACTCTTTCGCTTACAGACACTCGCTACTGCTAGAAAGTATTTGATCAGAATAAGTTGAACCATCGCACGCTCATGTTTGGGAGATTGCTTTTAATAACTTCAAAGTCGAGCTTTGGAGGAACGGCACAATGTGTGCCACAATTGTCTTCATGGTACTACACCAGCATTGTAGCAATTCCACTAAAGCAGATTGCTTACTAGGAGAATCGCACCTATGGATTGCTTTGTAAAAGGAAGAAATATAGCGCGGTAAATATTTCCGGAGTAAAATAGGTGGTTGCTCATGCAATCTCTGTCAGCACGTTCGAAATTCAGTAAATTGCCATTTTTTGCAGTTAGTTCGTTTTTTTTTCTTTCCCCCGTGCAGTTGAAAAATAAAAAAACTATGTCGCGATGAAAAAATACAAATTTTGCACAATAGACCGCTAACATTCAAAGTAGACTAATAAAAATATCTATAAAATATATTTCCTTTCGAGCTACACTGCAAAATATAAACTTGTTTTACAGTATAATACTGGCAGCAAGGGTTCCAGTTAAAAACTGTAAAATGCACAGAAATAAACTGCAACATTAGCAATTTTACAGTTTATTACAGTAAAGCAGCCATTTTAGTTTATTAGTGTAAAATAGGGATGCACCGATAACCTAATTGGCCGATTACCGATTACCGATTAATCGGCTGTTGATAATCGACCGATTAATCGTTCAGGCCGATTAATGATCAGTTTTTTTTTTTAATATCATCCAGTTCACCATCGATCACCCGCCCCCTTTCTTTTCGGTTTGGAGTTTGGAAATAGTTACTAATTTATGTCAGAGACAAGATTTTTTCTCTTCCATTTTCCTAATTTTCCCAAAAATAATTTCAACATTTTATCAAATTTATTTGAACCAATTTTCATACTATAGTTAATCAAATTAAATTAAAGCACTAATTTATTTTTAATTGTAAGTAGCCATTTAACTCAAGATTTTTCTTTTTTGAAAATTAGAGATTATCTAAAAGCACTATGCTAAGGAGAAAAGTTCCGACACATGAAAACTGTTGCAAAATTGTCTATATGCATATTTATGCAAAATAGAAAAATTCATTTTTGAAGTATGTAAGGGTCATTCCAAGTGAAATCAACAAGTCTCAAAACTTGACCATCACCAATTTCAAAAAAAATCATAGGATGAATACATCTATAAAGTGATACAAAAAATGATTTTTAAAATTTTTTTCAGCTGTTAGTTTTCTGTGGGGGACCCACTAAAAAACTCGAAAAATGGCAAAAAGTCGAATTTTGGTACATACAAAGATTCAATTTTCTCAGCTTCTATTGCAGCTAAAGTCTTTTGTTATATGTCATTTTAAAGCTCTTTAAACAAGCTTTCACATGATTTATGATTTGACAAGTTTTCGTGATGTTAAAATTTCATGGTCACCGAAAGCATTATTTGACCTTAAATATCTCAAAAAGTGTATTTTTTAAAAACCTGAAAAAAATATATATATTTCTTCCCAATATCTATATATATAAAAGAAAGTCGTGTTAGTTACACTACTTATAACTCAAGAACGGCTGTACCGATATGGCTAAAAATTGGTGGGTAGGTAGCTTAGAGCCAGGAGACGGACATAGGCTATAATTAAAATGTGTCAGTTACATAAATAGAAAAACTGTCTTATTGACTAAGCCTTTTTACTAAGCCTTTTTTTGACACCTCCATGGCTGAGCGACATAAAACACACGTTCTGAAAGCTTCCGGTGCGCAGCAAACAGGTTGTAAGTTAGCGGTGCGTTGAGTGTTATTTGACTTTTTTGTGAAGTAAATTATAAACAAACGCGTTATTTCCTTTAAAATTATATGTGATAAGCTGTCAGAAACGATTGTCAGTTAAGAGTTTTTACGCCTCTGAGGCTGAGAGGTAGAAAGGGCTTGATGGGATAGCTCCTGCACTGCAGTTAAAGAGGTTGTTCTTCTTACTACTATTTTATCTTATCTTATCTTATCTTATATATATATAAAAGAAAGTCGTGTTAGTTACACTATTTATAACTCAAGAACGGCTGTACCGATATGGCTAAAAATTGGTGGGTAGGTAGCTTAGAGCCAGGAGACGGACATAGGCTATAATTAAAATGTGTCAGTTACATAAATAGAAAAACTGTCTTATTGACTAAGCCTTTTTACTAAGCCTTTTTTGACACCTCCATGGCTGAGCGACATAAAGCACACGTTCTGGCAGGTTCCGGAAAGCAGTAAACAGGTTGTAAGTTAGCGGTGCGTTGAGTGTTATTTGACTTTTTCGTGAAAAAAATTATAAACAAACGCGTTACTTCCCTTGAAATTTATATGTGATAAGCTGTCAGAAACGATTGCTCATTCCTAAGATCCCGATGATCCCAACCGATATGCCGTTTGAAATTAAAAGACTTCAATTTCCGATCCGTCTTGCATTTGTCATGACCTTTAACAAATCACAAGGCCAATCCTTAAAAGTTTGTGGTTTGAATCTAGAAAATCACTGTTTTTCCTATGGTCAATTATATGTGGCATGTTTACGGGTCGGAAGACCATCTGCGTTGTTTCTTTTTGAGCCTGATAATAAAACAAAAAATGTTGTGCATCACAAGGTACTTTAGTGAAGAGCAACCTATGTACTAAAATACAGAAACAATAATGAATGATTAATGTAGGTACTTAATTTTTTTTTGTATTTTCTAATAATAAAAAACTTAATAAATTCAAAATTTTTCTTATTTATTGCCTTTAAGGCGGAACAGAGTTCGCCGGGTCAGCTAGTAGTGTATATGTGGTAAAAATTTCAGAATGGGACAGCAATGGGATCTGGATGAAAAGGGACATAGACTTTTTACACTATTACCACTTTATTGCAATGCCATGGCTCCTGGAGATATATAATACAGAAATATTGCTAACTGTGAAATGCCGTCACTTATAACAACCGTCAATTATAACTAGCATTTCACAGTTTGCAATATTTCTGTATTATATATCTCCAGGAGCCATGGCATTGCAATAAAGTGGTAATAGTGTAAAAAGTCTATGTCCCTTTTCATCCAGATCCCATTGCTGTCCCATTCTGAAATTTTTACCACATATACACTACATTGGGAAGTAATATATATATTTTTTTCAGATTTTTAAAAAATACACTTTTTGAGATATTCAAGGTCAAATAATGCTTTCGGTGACCTTGAAATTTTAACATCACGAAAACTTGTCAAGTCATATATCATATGAAAGCTTGTTTAAAGAGCTTTAAAATGACATATAACAAAAGACTTTAGCTGCAATAGAAGCTGAGAAAATTGAATCTTTGTGTGTACCAAAATTCGACTTTTTGCCATTTTTCGAGTTTTTTAGGGGGTCCCCCACAAAAAACTAACAGCTGAAAAAAATTTTAAAAATCATTTTTTTGTATCACTTTATAGACGTATTCAACCCTATGATTTTTTTTTGAAATTGGTGATGGTCAAGTTTTGAGGCTTGTTGATTTCACTTGGAATGACCCGTACATCAACTGAGAGCTTTTTTATTTTTTTTCATTCTTTGTATTATTTTTGTTTTATTTTTACTCACTACATTTTCGTACTACATATTATAATTTTGTTTCAAGAAAATTATTTATTTTTTGTAAATTAATTCATTATAGTTTCTTGTTCAAGGCATACTGAAAGTTATTTATTTAAAACATTTTTTTCCGCCTGTTGATCCGCAAAATTTGTCTTATTACAAATATAATGAAGCACTCATGTTTTCTGATTCCGATTTGAAAGTTCAGGAATTTTATTATTTCTAATAGTGTCATTTGAATATCGGCAAGTGGGGGTTCTCTTTTAAGATTCCATTCAGTTTTATGCACTGAATGAACTATTTGTTTTGTTTTTACTCTGTACATACTCCCATCTTGCAGGGGAGCAAGGTGCATGTTATAGTAAGGACTGCAGAAAGTTACATTTATTTAGTGTAAATAAAATTATTTATTATAGTTTCTTGGTGAAAGTATGCTTTAAAAATGATATTTAAAAAATATTTTTTCCGCCGATTAATCGGCAATATTTTGCCGATTATTATTGATCGGCGAAGTGGCCGATTATGGCCGATTAATCAGTTCTGTCGATTAATCGGTGCATCCCTAGTGTAAAACTAGCAATTATACTTTTTATTACCGTAAAATTAGCAATTTTTAATTTGTTACTACAAAATTAGCTGTATAGTAAAAACATAATTTTTTTTTTTTACAGTGTAGGTAACTTTCTTGGGGGACACGGTTACTTATTGCTATAACGTTTCGTCACACGTTTTTAATGCGGACAGTTAATCCACACGTAATAATTTAAATAATAAATTTGAGCGATTGAAAAACTGTTCTATTTTTTTAAAGCTCAAAACATATTTATTTTACGACGTTTATTTAATTATCTCTGATATGACACATGCATGAGCATTTATTTTTCGTTATTAAAAAATTAGTGCCTTCAAAGAAAAAGAAGCACGCAGTTATATCAGTCAACAAACCTAACGGAAAACAAACTAAAACAACAAGTAGAAGTAAATGTGTGTATATGTATATATATATATTTTTAAAAATGCTGTCAAAATACCATTAGAACAAAATGAGCTGAAGAACTGCTGATTGCTTTTGGAAGCATAAAGCAGGTGTAAAGGATAATATTCAAAATGCAGCATTTTCATAAAAAGCTGTTTAAGTTTAATGTATTCGGTAATTTAAAATCTTTTGAAAAAAAGTAGATAAACATGATCTACACATTTTTTAAATGATTTTTCTGAAGTCTCTTTTTTAGTTACGAGTTTTTTCCGTAATTTTTAGAAAAACATTTATGCTTTTAAAATAGAAAATGTTTCGTTGAAGAGATTAGAAATCTCAATTTTATCCAGAGTACATTTTTAATGTTAGGAAGTTTTTTTTAAGCAACATATTGTTCAAAATTTTATTATTTTAAAGATTGTAGTAAAACATTTTTTAATTTTTCATGTTTGTTGTATTCCGATTGCGGATATCTACGAAAATTAAACAAATAAGAGTAACGTGGATTAAATTTTATAAAAATAATTACTAATACTTAAATATTTTCCCGAATCAAAGGAGGTTAACAACTTTTTAACATGCTTTGTCGTCTAGCTCGATACAAAATCCAAACACATTTTTGTGGTATACTTGTGTGCTTTTAATCAATAATAAAATATTTCAATCAATTGTTTAATGATTTTCAAATTGGTATGACAGTCGAAAATTTCATTAAGTAGAAGTGAACAATTAAAATAATAAATTGATTGACTTGTACATTGAGTTTGCTTTTAATCTGACTTTTTTCTTCACAAATGATACAAACCCCTTCAAGCACGAGTTTTTCGCGGAAAAAAATGTTGAAAAAATGAGTTTTTTTTTTTTTTTTTTTTGATAGAAAATGAACATACAGGTGAATTTGACCGAATCTGCCATACGAAAGAGGGTGATAGAACAGCCCAGGTGGAACACAGAACCACCCATTATCGTGTCCTATTCTCAACCGTTACAGACGAAGTTCTGACAAAGTTATGCGATCTAGGAAAAAATTCCATGAAGCACAAATCTATGTAACCAATCTCTGATAAAATGCGAAATAATCAATGCAAAATGTATGAAAGCCATATACATTTAAAGCCATGTACATTTCAGCTTCCCCCAGTAATACACTTAAACGAACCGAACCTATACCTAACCGGTGCAACTTATTTTGATCCCCAGGTATTTGAATATGCCTCTCATTAAAAATAATTCTTCGTCTTTTTCAAGAAACAGGCTCGACTGCGTTAGAAAACGGTAATTGTTGTCAAACGTGAAAAGTCATAATCTAGACATAATGCATGACTAAGGATGATTTATTGGGAAAAAATGAAGGAATAAAAACCTGCAATAAATCCATTTTGAAAATGTTTCGGTTTCTCAGTTTTGTAAAACTAACGTGGTAGCAAAATGTGCTTGAAATTTTCAAATCCATGTTAAAGAACAAAGAATAAAATTATATCTCATTTGACAAATGGAGAAAACTTTCGAATCAAGATTTTCGCTACTGAAACAAGTTTTCCAAGAATCATTTATCATGAAACAGTACTTTATTTCTGCAAAACAGTTATAGCATTTGTTACAATGTTCGATTCGTGGAAGAACTCTAAGTTATGTTGGTAATGTTTGAAATACTATTATGAAGCTGGATTATTTTGTTTAAAAATGTTTTTTCTAGAGAACGAATAAAAAGTTACCAAAATGTATATAATTCACTAAATTAGCTTTGTCATTCAAGTATTTTAACTTAATTAAGATTTTAACAACGTCAAAGTGTAGTAAAGTATCTGCCTGTGGCATACACCAATGATAAATTTTGAAACAAAATATGACAACATTGATCAGCAAAAGAAATCTATTTAAACAAAGTAAAATAGAAAAAATATTTGTTCACAAAAGTCACGCACTAGTTTTTCTCCATTACAATTTAAGTGCGTTATTCGAGTTTTAATTATGGTTTTCATGTATGTTAACTTTTTGTACATACTAGGTATGCACATGTACAATACATGTGTTTGTATGTATTGTTGGACATACCTACATTTTTGTCGACAAAAAGCACAAAATGAAAGTATTGCATCCTTCTGCTAAAACATAATGCATGCCAAAGCTGCAAGAAAGGAAAAAAGGAAATAAACTTAAAGCAGATCATAGGAACTAAGCTTTTTTTTCTTGGCAATTATTCATTATTACTTGCTCTAAACATTTTAGGCACACATAGGTTTTTCAAAGATATATTTGAAATTTGAGCTCATTTGATTAAATGAAACATTTTTATGCGCATATTTGAGCTTTATTTCCGAAATATTAAGCAGGTGCTTTCCTTTTTTATTTAATCAATATCATTACCGCTATTTATCTTAATATAAAGTACCAACTTTCTAAAAATGTTTCTTATATTAAAAAACGAAAAAAGAAAATGTATTTGGTGGGACCGCGCGGCCCATACCGCAGCACGTGCGAAAAAAAGAAAGGAAAGGAAGAATGTCGTATACTTTATCCATCGTACGTAATGGTTTCCTTTTGCACGAGTACATTCACTACCCCCCCCCCCCACACACACAGAGACACACCACATGACCTGTATTTTTCCCTATTATATGATGTTATTCAAGGGCAACAATGGGGCTGAAAAGGATAAAAGGCAACATTTACACCTTCAGGAATAAAATACAAAAGTATACATAAAGTACAAAAAATCGTGTGAAAGGATATCATCCGTGCAATTTAATTGAGCAATATCAAATCCTTCTATCTAAAAGACCAGCCCAAGCTCCAAACTTCACAAAGTCCGCTGGCATTCATTGTGATATTGTTATTAGTTTGGGTGTTGCACAAACCACGTTGTTGTTATCTTTTGCCTAGGCTGAAAATTTGGGATGCGCTGCTTATATTTTCCAACCGTACGTAATTTGGTGTGAAGTCCGTCTTCCAGGACACACATATGCCACAAGGACCCGTTTATGAGGTAGGTAACCCTTCATAGCAAAACAATACATTCACAGAAAGGAAGGACAAGAAAAGGCATATCCATGCCCAAGCCGGGATTCGAACCCGCAACTTACCCATTCAGTCATATTTCTCTGACCATTAGACAAGGAGGCCATAGCACAAGACTAGCACTAGACAGAGCACAAAAAAATTATCTTCCCAACAAAAGTATTATTGTCTTTATGGTATATAAACATATTAACCTGCCCTGACTTTTTACATGAGTATGTACTAAATATCCATCAATAAGACATCAAAGTTCGGTTTAGAAATGTTTATGGTCAAAAAGAAATCACTCACTCTTAGTATGTAGAAGAGTAGGTAGAGACAAGATACAATAATATAAAACAATTATTAGAGCGATATTTTTTTTTGTTTTTTTTTTTTTTTGTGGCAACAAAGCCCTGCTTTAAAAGTTGGTTTTGTGTAACATCCAAAAAACGCAGGCATTGCTTTATTTTCTTTGAATAATTAGCGTTCTTAATAATTTTCATGTGTCCTTTAGTTTTCAAAAGCATAAAAACCAACAACTTTTCTAAACCGTTGTGTTAAAAACAGCATTCTGATTCACAATCATTTTTTTTTTTTTTTTGTTCTAAAGAAAACGTGGCCAATAACAAGTGAAAACTGAAAAATACCGGATTTTTAAGAATCAACTTTTGTAAAAGAATCACGCTTATTTTAACTTCTCGGCTTTACTAAGGGTCTTTTTTTTCAAACGCGCTGTATAGTCATAGAAAAGTATGCGCACTTAAACCTTCAAGCAGGCTTCAGTTGAATTTCTTCATCACTAGCTTTTCAAGTGCTCCAAAGCAAGTTAAAAAAATATTTAAGAAAAAATTTCAGATTAAAAATCTACTTATATTAAAAACTGAGTATCTTTCTAACTATCTTTCTTTCTATCTTTCTAACTATCTTTCTATGTCACGCTTCTTTCTCCTGAACGCCAATGACCTGAAAGTCGAACCAGGTACCGATAGATAGGTAATTTTTCAGGCTTCATTAGTTTCAATTGATATAATTATACGATTTTAATTAGCGAAGATATCAATTAATAAGTAGTCAAGTTTAAAGCGATTAAGCCTAATAAATGATTAAATATGAAATCCATTCTTGCAAACCGTCGTTACCATGAAACAGTAATAACAAAGGCTTAACTAAATCAAACACGAAACTCATAAGCGGGCCACTTACGTAGAATTTTTATCGCTAGCTACTGGTAATATTTTGAAACATTTATTTGTTTAAGAGCCATCTTCTTATATTAAAAACTGAGTATCTATGTCTGCTTTTTTCCTTTGAGCGAGCTGAACTTACTGGAACTTTCCTCACCATCTTGAAGGCGTGAAGCATCTCAATAACTTGAATGATTTTTTTTTATATAGGAAAAAAGTTAAGGCGTGAAGCGCCTGTAAGCGAGCCGCCTTGGCGGGGAGTAGTTTCTTTAAATTTTTTTCTCACTACTTTCAGGGCACGAAGTGCCCGTGCAACGCCGGGCCACGTGCGTGGTATGTCTTGAAATCGAATGAACATTAAATTATATCAAATAATATAACTTCAGAATGAGGTAAAAGTTAGAGAGGGGGGAACTTATGCATCAACATGCCGCAGGAAGCTAATCTAGCTGCCCTGGCAGCTAGTCTACTTATATTAAAAACTGAGTATCTTTCTAACTATCTTTCTTTCTAACTATCTTTCTATGTCACGCTTCTTTCTCCTGAACGCCAATGAACTGAAAGTCGAACCAGGTACCGATAGATAGGTAATTTTTCAAGCTTCATTAGTTTCAATCTATATAATTATATGATTTTAATTAGCGAAGATATCAATTAATAAGTAGTCAAGTTTAAAGCGATTAAGCCTAATAAATGATTAAATATGAAATCCATTCTTGCATTGCAAAACGTGGTTGCCATGCCATGAAACAATAATAAAAATGAAAATGAGAATTTTGAATGAAGGCTTAACTAAATCAAACACGAAACTCATAAGCGGGCGACTTACATAGTATTTTTATCGCTAGCTACTTGTAATATTTTGAAACATTCATTTGTTGAAGAGCCATCTACTTATATTAAAAACTGAGTATCAATGTCTGCTTTTTCTCCTTTGAGCGAGCTGAACCAAGGGCGGATCCAGCTTCTGGTTAAGGAGGGGGTCATTTTCGGAAAGGGGGGGTCAAAGTGCAATTTTTGTGCAAAAATGGGGTGGTTTGGCAGTTTTTTCGTAACATAAGTCCCAAAAATGCAATTTTTTGCTATATTTGGTCGGTTAAGGGGGGGGGGTCATGATCCCCAGGACCCCACTCTGGATCCGCGCCTGAGCTGAACTTACTGAAACTTTCCTCACCATCTTGAAGGCGCGAAGCATCTCAATAATTCGAATGATTTTTTTTATACAGGAAAAAAGTAAAGGCGTGAAGCGCCTGTTAGCGAGCCGCCTTGGCGGGGAGTAGTTTCTTGACATTTTCCTCACTACTTTCAGGGCACGAAGTGCCCGTGCAACGCCAGGCCACGTTCGTGGTACGTCTTGAAATCGAATGAACATTAAATTATATCAAATAAAACTTCAGAATGAGGTAAAAGTTAGAGAGGGGGGGACGTTATGCATCAACATGCCGCAGGAAGCTAATCTAGCTGCCCTGGCAGCTAGTCTTTAGTGTAAATGTTGCTTTGAATATAAAAATTAGTAATAAAATTTTAAGAAATTGCCTCCATAATCAGTGATATATACTTTGTCTATCTTTTTTATTTTCACAGGTTAGATGCAGTTCTTCGACAAGATGCAGCGGATCAGACACGCACGGGTGTATATATGAGGGCTTTTTCCCCACCAGGGAACATACTCATTTTCCAAAACTGTTCAAAGGTCCAAATGTAACTCAGTGATGAAGACTTAAATCACCTCACCATCAGACGAACCACAATGCCGCACACCGCAGCAGTCCAAGTGAAATCCAGCCAGCTACCAGGCTTCAATCCCCGTCCATCTCGTCTTCACCAGTTTATATGTGCACCACATGCTTTTTTGCATAGTCAAGCGCGCATGCTGGATTTACATAAGGACTTGGGAAAAATAATTGAATTAATGCATTATGAATCAAACTGGTACGTAAATGCGGCTAAAATTGTTGAAATGTATTTATTTTTTAAGCTAACCACAGCTAGACCACCGGGGACAAACTTTAACATATTTTTCCGAGTTCTGGAGGGACAAGAACATAATTTCTGCTAACAGGACTCTTAAAATGTTAAGCGACACAAAAAATACCAATTATTTAAAAACTTATAACAAATTGTCTATATAAACTGTGTTCGAACTACCAGTTTTAAATGAAAGTTTTCAATCTCATAAGTGAACCTTCTTAATGCAGAGTTGCTCAAGCTCAACAAATAACATGCACTCTTTTCTACTGGAAATTTCCAGTATTCTCCAGATTCATTTACGCACCAAGGCTTCACTAGATAGCGTTTTATACAGGCTGCTTCATTACTCAAAACATCAATGGTAAAGATTTGCCAGCTAGAGAGCGCTGAATGAGGACCACCCAAATGTTTGTTTACATTTATTAGCATGTTGTTTCTGCTGTAGAAAGTGATGTTTATCCTATCTTTAAGGGTTAAAAAATATTGATATAGTTAACTGAAGTGGAGTACAGAGTGAATTGATGCCGAAGGCCTTATTAGTACTGCTTTTTAAGGGAAATAAATTCCCTTTTCAGGTAAAGTTGGTCGCAACTCATGATTCAGTCATTCGACATTCATTCATCTGTTTACTTACTTTGAATTAGCAACATATAGCAATGTCGTTCAATTTTGACATCTCTGCATTAATAAAATATACGTTTAAATTCGCAGCCGATAAATAAAAAATGCAGCAATGAAATAATATTGCTCCATTTTCTATTTTGTTTCATTATTTTTGCTCACACGATCTTAATTGCTGCGCAAAAGCTCAGATGTTCATTTTGATAGCGTCGACACATCAGAGCGAAAAATGGCGAAGCTATTCGTAGAGACATTTCACTTTGATGCCCCAGAATGAAATGTACAGTAATGAAGCGATGGTGTTCAACGGAAAGACGATTGACAACAAAACATATTAATTTCTTTAGTAACAACGAAATGAGCATATATAATCGCTTGGTAATAAAGAGCAAGTATGAAAAAAATAAACAAAACTACAATTTAACGACGACCAACTGTAAAATTTTGTTTTCATTTACACAAAAGAAAAAGGTAATGTTCTTTTTATGTTAAATTTCACACATTAATAATATTTCGATAATTGGGAATCTGGTGTGGTTGCCAAATTTTTGGCGATAATTACTTTATTTTGTTGCTCTTTAGTTTATGTTTGCGAAGGAAGTATTTCCCTCGCTCATAAATTGGCCACAAAGATTTAACGCCAATAGGGAAAGATAACCAGACTTCCAATCACCGAAATCTTCCCTTTTTTGTTTCTAATTTCACACATACGTTTAATACTTGAAAGTAAAATAATGGGCCAACTGAAAAAAAGCTGCGAAATAATGTGAGAATTCTTATTAAAAAACTCGCCAAATCAACTTTAAAAGCTCCATTAGCATGTAACATAATAAGTTTAATAAATATATCGAGCCAAAATGCAAAATAAGAGAAAAAAAGCAACCATGAAGACGATGCAAGCTTAAAATTTTAATCTTCGCTTAGGTGGTAAGAAAATACATCGCCAAGTTAAAAAACGTAACTATAACTGAAACGTACATAGTACCAAAGATCTCGGTTATTGAACTATTCCCAAAAGCTTTACGGAGAACAAATTCTTGATGTGCTTTTCAAGGTATTGGTGCCATAGTCATTCCAAAATGTCCATTAAAATGTAAAAAAAAATCGCCAAATAAATTAATTTGACCATCTAAACTCATCAAAAGTTTTGATGGAACTATCGTTCCAAAATCGCCATTTATCGCTGTGCGGTGCCAGTGTCGTTTCATAGTTTAATTATAATTCGAATCAATTAAAATGAAAAATAATTCGCTAACTAATTAAAACAAGCCGTTAAAATGCAGAATAAACCAGCAAATCGAACAAGCTATTAAATGACGTTAAAATATAATAAAATAGAATTGAATGCCAAATTGTAAAATTGTCGCCAACAAATTAAATTTTAATTTTGTCTTTTATTATCTGATTTGTATATAATGTTAGTTACCACAAAATTCGATAGATGTCGCTAGGCGACATCTATCCTTGTTTATCCCAAGGATTTTGATCAAATGAAACAGCCTGTATAAAACGATATCTAGTGAAGCCTTGGTAATACATATGACAAACATTTAAACAGTTTTCTCAAGCTCAACAAATAACATGCACTCTTTTCTACTGGAAAACGCTTGCATAATCGAAGTATTAATTTAAAAGTATTGTCATACATCTATACCTAGCGCTAAACCTCAAATTATTTATTTTTTAACATTTTATTATTTTTATTGAAATTTTGCAAATAAATATTAAAATTGACCAACATTATGGGAGATTTTTTTCTTTTTTTTGGAAACTTGAGTTTGGTTTTTAAATCATGCAATTTAAAATTTAACAATTAAATTACAAATTGAAGAAAAAACCAATGATTTGAAATAAATACACATATAAAATAAATTAAATTCCTTAAAAGTTAGAAAACGTTTATTAACTTAAAGCTTCAAAAAATATACCAAACCTAAAAAAATTTTTACTCTACCGGTCTTTAGCTAAAATTAACATATGTTCTCGTATTTTATTACTTTTCTATGACTAATATTCATGCAATATATTTCCTAGAGCAAAAGTGCTTAGATGGAACAATGCAGGAAGAAGTTCGCATAAATGTAAAGTACTTAATGAATCCGAGATAAAACCGTTCCTCTGATTGTGCAAAATGAGATTCACTTAAGTTTACGACTGATAAATGGCCTCTTTCATATGCTAATATCTCTGCTAATCTAAATAGAATGTTCACTTAATTACAATGCCCATTTTACTCTCATTAAGCTCACTGATACTTGAACAAAATTCTAGTATCGCTAGAGAACAATCAGAGCAGAAAATGTGAGCGGCATAAGTCAGACTGAATCAGTGATATTTTATTTCAGCTAAGAAAATTTAAAAGAAAATTATCTTATACGCAAGTTATATATTTCAAAATATATAAAATATACATTTCAAAGTAATGTATTTTTAAAGAACAAGTATATTTCATCAGTTAACGTTTATTTAAACAGAAGGCTTATCTGACAATTTACGCTAATTTTTCAAACCGATACTTTTATCAAGGTTTTACTCCAGTTGATTAGATTTTATACGTGAAGAAATACGTGAAGAGGTAAAATAATATAGGAATGAAATATTTGCGCTCCCTCGAATAATGAAAGAGTAATCCCTAATTTATATTGGAAAACAAAGTAATCTTCGTCACAAACCGTCATTTGGTAAGAACCTTATTCGGCAACTCTTACCGCTTACCTCGTTTAAATAAATTCAATCATTATTTTGTACATTTTCGTTGATTATGGAAATTTGTAGGTGTATTTCAAAAACATCTTCTAAAAAGGGAGGGAGGATTCCCAAGTAGCACACTTCGTTTTTTAAACGTTGTAAAATGGTTATTAACGTTGTGACAACCGCTTAAAAACGTTTATAAAACGTTTAAAAGTTATTTGTGCTACCTGGGTTAATAAATCATGTGGAGTTAAAGGCGATAAATCTTAGTAGAATTTTAATTTTTATCGATACATTGTTAACGTGTAACGATGAAGATGTTAATGAAGCTCTGAAATTCATACAGAATTTTTAATTTATTGACATGTAAAGTGTTTAAATACTCATAGTCTTTGAAATGCGTGTAAAAATGAAAGAAAAATTGAAAATAAACTCTATATGAATACGTCAACATAAATGAACAAACAGATTTTAAGGGAGAATAATGAAAACAAAAAAAAATCTGAAAACTTTTTTTCAAAGCACAAAGTAAAAACTTTTTCTTTTCTTCAGTAATGGCAGAAAAGTTTCCATCAAAGAAATTTTACTTTGAGAAATTTGCAACTGCCATTGATTTTCATGCCACTTTACTTTTGTAAAAAATCAAATGAAAAAACGATTTCAATGCTTTTTTAGTTGAAATACTTGCTTAAAAAATAACATCTGCATTTTATGTTCTGCAGTTTTTTGTGGCGTCAAGAGAAATATTCGCAAAAAAATCTTAAGTGACTTTGAAAAGTGGCTTAAAAACCCTTCTGTGGACGTATTTTATGCCTTTAAAATCTGCTTTTAACTATTCCATCATTAAAAATTCACCAAATTGTAGAAAAACAATTCTTAACTTATTGCAAATGGGTATTTTGAAGCCGTTTAAGTACTAAATACTTCAGATAATCACACGTTTCATGAGTGTTTCGCTATCTGCTCGTAACGACCAAATTTTGATTTTGTCATTTATTTCTTGATTGAATTACTTTTACTGATGTAATATTTTGGGCTCATGAGGAGTGCTTTGAAAAATATAAGTTTAATCATAAATTGTAATGTTCTAGATTTTTGCTCTAGGTGGACCTTACAATAATCAGTATGCCAAAAAACCCCTCACCAAAAGTAGCGAAAGATTCTGCAATATGTTCGATTGAGGCCGTGGTAGTAGGATCGGTAAGGTTTCGGACTCATAGTTGGAGAGTTCCGGGCTAGCCGGTCAAAGATCTACCGTGTTCACTAATGGTAGCTGGTGGGTCGTGGTCACAAAGTCTTCCAGGTGAACCTGTGGGGGTTTCCTCGACTTCTTGTCTCGATCAAAAATAAAGCGCTCATCAGAGGCTCAATCAACCGATTAAACATCGTCCAGTGGTAGGTACGGGGGACTGGGGAGTGAAATGACAGGAAATATATTCTACAGATAACAGGTACCGTAAAATGGGGTGTATAGGAACAGCGGGGTCAATCGGAACAAAACTTCCCGACCGTACAAAGAAATTCTTCATAAATATACTATTGAGTATTTTTCGCCATGAATTTTTTTTTTAGAAAGGTAAGATCATAGGAAGTAGGAAAAAATTACTTTTGTCAATCTGGCTACTGGCTTCTAAAGAGGGCTGCACGTTGAATGCTAGAAAACATCACATTTTCATAGACTGCAAAACTTCATATGCAAGAAGAAACCTTCTTATATTTAAAAACTATGAGTGGTATGTTTCAATTATACATGTATCTGAACAACAGAATACCACATTAGAATTTACATTTTTTATAAATTGTGTCATAAAAGTGAAGAATTCTGAAAAATGCCATAGGAAAAAAAATTGCGGGGTGAATCGGAACACTTAGTTCTGTTGTTCCAATTCAAACTTATTTGAAAGAAACTGTTTGAAAACTCAAGATTCTAACCCTAATTCTTCTAATCAAGACAAGGACAAGGATTTATTACTGTTTATCCCTTCTCGTGAGCAACTAGATCTTAGAATGACAAAAGTTGCAGATTTCAAAAGATTTTTTCTCCAGGAGACTTCTTTTTACTTAAAATAAAAGGGGGAAAGTCACATAGACTTTATGTAGTAAACGTCCAGCACACAGACAGTGATGAATAAGCGAAAAAATCTTTCAGGACAATCCCCGAAACCCAGAAATTTCAAAAAACTAAAGAAAAGGTAGAGTTCATCCCAGGAGATGTTATGAAAAAACTTAAGCCAAGTCACAATTGCTAGTTTTAAGGACAAGTACATATTTGTGGACGACATGAGTGACTTCCATTCATGTTAAATCTTTGTATTTCAATTCAAAAGTATTTCTTAAAATTACTTTTCATTTTTCATAAGTTCAAAATTATTTTGAATTTTCACAAATTATAAACGTTTACTGGTACTGAAATTATACATTTATTTGACAGTAATTACCTGTTCTTATTCTCCCCCATCAATATTACTCATGTTTGTGAGACCTATTACAGATTAAATTGAAAAAAATAAAAATTTTAACAAGTGTTCCGATTGACCCCTATCAGCGGGGTGATTCGGAACACCCATAATTTGCTATATATTTTAATAGTAATTGTTCAAAATCTTTTGTCTTTGCTTGGAATATCAAAAGTAAAGCAAGACCGAAGTTTTTATCCAAAAAATAAAATTAAAAAAAAATCTTTTAACTGCTTTTTTTACAATCAAAGCTGAAAAGTGTTCCGATTAACCCCATTTTACGGTAATTCACAGATCAAATGACAGATAAGAGTAGTTTACAAGTATGTGTTAACGGGTATTAAGTGTGGTTCGCGATGCATATTTAACTTACCGGTAGTTTTTCTATTTTTAATGTATTTCCTGGATTGTTAAATAATTTCAAAGAGTTGAAAATCAATGATTAATTAAGCATGATAATAGCACTTTTTAGTACCTAAAACTATTTTAAACTTTTTGCATTTATGCTTTTTGCATTTGGAGTAAACTGTTCGTATAAAATGAAATCGTCTGAAATGTTCGTTATACTGCTATTGCTCAGAAAAATAATCTATTACTTTGGTTCGAAAGAGGGTCAGTTGAAGTTTGTTTTTTCGGCTAAATCATGACAGGGGCAAGTCCCCTGCCTAGTAATACGAAGCAGGAGACTGTGCCAGGGGACTGAGTATTTTCATTTAGTTGCGAAATATTTGCAAAAGTATTGGAATATAATTTGTTACGAAACTACCCATACATGTAGATACAAATCATGAACATACTAATATGCCTTATAGTTAAACTAATTAAATAAAATCACTTACCAGAGGTATGTTTCCGCAACAAACAAGATGCATAGGTGCATCACAAATGTGGCTCTGAAACTAAACAAAGAGGCATTTCAGCACCATTCTCAGAAATTTCGGCAAATTCACACTGATTGTGTTAAACTTCATGCCAAAAAATATTTGCAAGAGTAATATATATTTTTCTAATTCAGCTTTGAATTTGTAACAATAGACTGTTCGGAAAAACTCTGGACACAACTTCGGAAAAACTCATGACAACCTTAAGTTTCAGAAATGCGTATTCAGACATCATTTCATAATAAAATACAGTTGCATTAATGCATAGTTGCTATTTTTAAACATTAATTGCGTAAATTATATAGTGTTAACAGGTTTTTTTTTTTAAATATTACCTTTAAGTGTTAGACTATACGGTTGGGACTGCCAGGGTACTGTGTTTTTAGAGCTTCGATAATTTATGGAGAAAAAATTGAACTGTTATAGCTCCAAATACAATTGGGATACACAGTATTAATACTTTACCTGAATTAAGAGAAATAATTACTCTATTACCCTTTATTATTTTTAAAATACTTGATTCGGACAGCCAATTACGGGTATACAGAGAAACACCCATATAACTTTATCAATTAAAATACGTCCCACACAAACATTGTATAGGCATTGCTTTTGTGTCAAAGAGAAAAAACGACGGCTTTTACCGATAATTACCATATCATTAAACGACGTTAAAAGTTTGAAATGCATTTCATGGATATCCCATGAAAAATGTCCCTTTAAACATAGGCCCAAACTAAATTTTAATTATTAATCTCAGTTTTAAAAAGTCGTGTTATACGAATCCTCCTTATATCAGTTATATAAATTTAAACATTTTACCTATGTTTTTATTTTAGTTTGTACTTTTAAAAACTTACCTAGATGCAAGCTTTAAGGTCTACTTTATGGCTAATATTTCTTTTATAAAGGTGGAAATATTTCAGCGTAAATAAAAATCATGTGAATTATTATGTTAAATGTAAACATCATTTCACATCATTATGTCACATACATTTACGTATATAGAAAAAAAGCAATAAGTGTAAGAAATAAATATAAAAACAAAGCAAAATTTACAACAATTGCATAGCTGGGCTTCAGGCTACAAGAAAACTCTCCTTAAATTTAAAAGAAAAATATTTTACCTATTAGATGTTAAGACATTAGGATGTATCTTAAGGGTAAAAACATAAAATACTTAAATAGTAGAAGCAAGGACTAGAAAACAAAAGATGAAGCTCAACAAATAGGGTAATAAAAAGCGAACAAAAACAGAGTTGAGATTATAAAACAAAAAAAAATAACCATTAAACATTTTAAAAACATAAAAAAAAATTCAAACGTTATCATTTTACATTGAAAAAGCTACTTCGTAAGCTCAGAACAAGTATGTGTGAGTTTTTTTTTTTTTTGTTACTAATTGGAGTTATTAACTTGATTTGTACTTCTTATGTGTCAGCATAAATAAGTTTCTTATGTCACATAAAAGAATTATAACGATCTTTAATCATAGTTTAGTTTTTCTTATTAACTAAATTAATAAAACTATAATCAGTTATAGTATAGTAAACGAAATAAATCAACAATAATATTGTCACAATTATCAAAACCGGAACCGAATTATTCTGCACGCAATTAAATCATTAAAAACGGAATCAGACTTTTAAGCGAGCACATAATCTTTCTGGCTGCTTTATCAGGTAAACGAGATATATACGTGACATAAATGGGGATTAAAATTCGTCATGCAATGAATAGTTAATTTGCTGAACACCTTTTAAGAAAAACCGAACCAAGAAGCTTACTTCCTCTAATGCTATGAACGTCAAACAGAGAATAGTGGTGGTAAAATTAATTGCGAAGCAATATGGAATTAATATGAAATTCTGCCTACTACTTTATTTAGAGCAGATTTCCCCATTCTTTATTTATTTGGCTTCTTTTTTAGCGAAAAATAATACGAAACATGGAAAACTTCATAGGATGGTCTTACACATGCATATCTATGTATATAAAATCAAAGTTTGATGACGTCATAGCTTGTGGTCAAACGCCCTCTTGGAAAATCTAAGCAATTTACGATTATGAGAATTGGTACAAAATTAGTCCGCGTACTGATAATGTGCACTTCGTAGCCATATTTTTAAATTCGCCTTATTTTTTAAAAAAAAATAATTAAAGCTATATTATTCAGTGTATTCCTCCATATTTTTGTACTATTGTAACATTACTTGTGAATGGCAACATCTTAAGAGTCAAATCTTAAGAACAAGATATATTCTCGTGATATTATTATTCAGTTGCATTATTAGTTGGTTATCATGAACGCTGATGTTGAATTTTGTTTTAATAAATATAGTGTTTGAAATGTTATTACTGACTATTCCTTAAGGTATTTTTACGAAAACATAACATGATGCAGTCGCAAGTTTGAACCTCTTTAAAGAAACAGAAACACATGAAATATTACCCAACTAGCATTAACTCATCGGATTTTGCTCGGCCGATCATCGAACTCCTCGTAAACTGATCCCGTAACGCACGATGACATCGTTCCGATCAGTATCCGAACACGGTTTTTGATGAACTACTTTTCATCGGAAAGCGATATCCTTCCTATCAGCTGTCCCGATGAAAAGAGGCCGAGCATCCAAAATTGATCCTAAATTCATTGACACGGGACTGCACTGCTCGTAAATTTCTCCAAATCTCATCGTATTTCGAGCAAAACTCATCGGATGTGCTGCTCGGATTCTGTTTGGCCGATGAGACATATTGGAGCAATTCTCGATGAGAACTCGTCAAATCCGATCATCGGCAGATGAGAATTTCATCGGGCTTTCTTTGAATGACCGATCATCGGCCGATGAGATTATGCTGCTAGGGTATGGACCTCAGTTTAGATGGAAATGTGGCGGATAATTGGCAAAAATTTAAACAGCAGATTTGTGTTGATATAACGCCGTCTATAAATGAAGAAAAGTCATATGAAGCAAAAGCAGACATGCTACTAAATGCTGTTGTTGAAGAAGGTATAGAGGTTTTTAATACCTTCGATTTTTCTGATGACAACAGAAATGCTTATGAAAAAGTTATTAAGGCATTTGAAATATGTTACATACTCCAAAAAAGTATTTTTCGTAATTGAAGTACGTGTACAATGTTTAGTTTACATGCTTCACCTGCAAAAATGCCCTGCCTCAGGCTCCAATCTGGGAGCGCTATTGGATGGCGAGAGTCACCTTAATGATAAAGATTTTCTGCTTTCATTTTTTCGTTTGTTCTTTGTTTTCTGTGATTACAGTTGTCGTTTTTACTTGCCATCGGAAATTAAAAAAAAAAAAAAAAACATTGTTTAGTTTTCAAAGTAAGTAATTTCAATAACTTTTTAGCTTTAGTTAATTCATTTCTTCAAATAATTACGTTTTTTAATATCCTGAAATCTATTTTGGTTTTGGGGCAGTAAACTTTCCTCTCTAAGCAGTACACTTTGTATATGCCATTTTCCCAATAGGTTTTCTGCACAAATTTATAAATTTACTTCTTAAAATTACTATTTCATTTAATTAGATTAAATACAACATTTTATTCAAATTGTCTTCCCATTATTACTTCTTTTATTGAAATAACAGGAAAAATGTTCGGTTATGTAACAAGAAAATATATCGCCAAGTTAAATGACGTTCGTATAACTGAAAAGTACCTGCCGAAGGTCTCAGTTATTGAAATATTCTCAAAAGCATCACCGAGAAAAAATATGGTACTTACGTATTAACTCCACCGCAGCTACAGATTTGGCGGTTAAAAAGAGATTTGATGGTTTATTCGGCGATTTTTTTAGGATGTTAAATAACTGTTTGCACGTAGAAACAATAACCACAAAAAAAAAAAAAAAGAAAAAACTGTTTTAACCGCCAAATCTGTTGTTGCGATGAAGTTAATACGCATGTACAAAAAATACTTGTGAGCCGTTTTGAATGTTTTGGTGATATTTTTAATACTTTAAAAAAAATCATTGATGGTAAATTTCTTGCCTATTTGGCATGTTCGGCTTTATAATTATTTCCCTAAACGCACCCCAAAAAGTAAAAATAAATCGTAACTACTATTTACATTAATTGTCAAGTGAATTAAAAAGGTCATTAGTTGAAACTAGAATTTCGTTTAAATCGGAAATAACTGAAAAAAAAGTCTCATTTAAGCATGGTAAATCTCGCCAAGCGAGAACGTTTTCGTATTCGCAGAGCTTAAACACAGCAATTTTACGAGGACAAGGCAGATTTTTTTTTTTTTTGATAAACTTACACTTCAGTTTCACATTATACTTCTGGTGCTTTCTTTTTTTCCATTCGTGCATTATGGGTACAGCAACAGCAAAAAAAAAAAAAAATTAACCACGGGCAAAGCCGTGGCGGGCAACTCTAGAATAAAAATATTTACATTTGCTCAGTTAACATTAGTTATGGGTAAGAAACAATAATTCTAGTATTACATTTTAACGTTTAAGTAAATCTAATCTCATTAACTCAATTTGCTAGGTACAAAAGATCCTGCATAGGTTGACTCTATATTCCTGCCCTCTATGGTTCTAAGACCAGAAAATATGTTTTTTTTTAATTAGAAGTAAGAAAATAAGTATTTTTTGTTGCTCCTCATCACTGAAACTTTCAGAGTATAAGAGACTTGCTGTGTATTTTGGACTCTTCCAAAGAAAACTCAGGATGAAATTCCTTTATAGTACAATCGAATGAATAATGGAAGCCAAACATACGTTAAATAGCCTTAAAGTAATCATTTTCAAAACTAGCACATATTTGTGGAAGAAGTCGCGATACAAATTCTGAAAACAACCTTCGTAGTCTTCTGGAGTTATACTTCAAGCGGTTGCATATTCCTTACGTCCTGAAATCGATGTCGATTTCAGAAACAGTCTTTAGTTTTGGAATCAAGTAAAAATCAGTAGGTAACTAATTAGGAGAATACGAAGGAGGATAAAACTCTACGATGTCATATTTTTGCCAAAAGGCTCCTGCTGCGTTACAACATCAAGCCCCACCGTGCCCTCAATCAGAAATCGCTTTTCGGCACAACATGACTTTGAAGAAAGGTTTATTACCCCTTTCATTCTCATGATTTGGTACCTTCTATGTTTGCACTTGTTCTCAAAATTTTTGCCTGCCCTAAAAGGTCAAAGATTTCTGGACGTCGAGGACGTAAAGAAAATCTTCACTAAACTTCAAAGCTTATCTTCTGAGGACTATGAAGTGTGTTTCCATAATTTGTACCGCCTCACACAAAAAAGTGAATCACGAAATTGATTATTTTGAAGCCTATTGAACGAATTTCCTTTTTATTACTTCTTCCGGTGTATCAGCCACTGTCCTGGAATTTAATGGACTCACCATGTAAATGTAATCCTCGTTTGGCGGTGTTGTATCAGTTTGAGGATTCCCCCCTCCCCCTGATGAATCCGGATTTTCCTGAACAGTTCTGTAAATTGAAAGATTTTATAGCTAGCACTACAAGCAATATTAACTAAACTTTGAACCAATACAAAGGACTAGTGTACTATTTGCATCAAATTAACTGTAGTCGTCAAATTTATGATGTTTTCACCATAAATTAACGGACTATAATTTAAAAAAAATATTCACGCTGTGACCAGTGGATCGAATATTTGAAGGATGGTACCAAGTTTTCATGGTAGGATTTTTCACTAATGAGAGGTGAGGAAGCAGATTTCACCATTGGAATTTTCCCATTGTAACAGAATTAAACGTTGCTAAATTGTTGAGTACAAATGATAGCGCTTAATTTCCCTAAGCTTACTTGCGTATTAGGATAGTTAATGCAAAATACAGTGAAACTGAGGAATATTTGTTTGGTAGACAACCAATTGGCACCATTTTAGGGCACCGTATATGTTTTTTAAACAGTTGAAACAGTTAATCGTATTTGGATTTGCAATGACGCTTAAACGCTTGGCAATAACGCAAATGACGCTTGTAACATAGTAAGCTACGAAATGATGACAAAGCAACAATGCTATTTACTTTTGTTACTGCTATTGTTTTTAATGCATTTTGTTTTCAAATAGTATTATTAAAAGTTATAAATTTCATAATTTGGTTAAAAATGACTTATTCCCAAGAATATTTTACGATAAAACTGATTAAATTATTTCATATGTTCTGACTTGGTTCATAAATTTTTACTATTTTTGATTGATAGTGATGAAAGATTACTCCAATACAATAATTTCTATAAGCAACACAAGATTATTAAGATACACTAGATATTCCCCCAAAGAAATTATTTCTATAGGGCTTTCCTCAAATTTTCGAGATCTTCCTAATATTGTGTCTATTAATTGCAATGCTTACTAAATTTAACCTCTTATACATTAAAATAAGGTTTATTCGCATAACACCAATATTACTTTTTATCGTTCATTTAATGGTTAAATTTTTTAGTCTGCATGTGATTTCCGTTTTTTTTTTTTTTTTTTTGAGTGTAGAATTTTAACTCACAAACTAATCTTTTTCTTCGCCGTAACAAAAAATCTAGTAATTTTCATTAATGACATTTTTTAGGCATTAAATCTAAGTAATGAACTCCAAAAAATAAAAAAGGGGTATCAATTTTTCCAGCGTAATTTTATAATTCTGCAGAGAAAAATGACACAAATTAGAGCTAAACACGCACAGTTGCGTGTGAATTGGGAGCTGTTAAAACCTACTTATACATTAATGAAGCTATTTATCTCACATACGATGATTTACACTTTTTACCACTTAGTTGTCTCTATTTACTAATGATAATGTAAAGGGCGTTGCCAAACTTTGACTCATGGAGTAGTTGAAGTCTAGGTGTTGGTGACGCCGTTAAATTTTAATAAAATATGATTTCTGCTGTAGATTTCATGGTCACTGTTTTAAATACGCAAAAAAAGCTCCCTTAATTTAATTTTGCTATAGAAATAATTGCTCTGTATACGTGTTAGTTCAAACTCTGTATATTTTTCTTTTATAAATAAACCAAATATACATATAGTTCTTACATAAAATCTATTACCTATTTATCTTTTTCTCGTAAGTAGAATGGCTTTATTTTTCTTTAGAGCTTTACAAATTTAAAAAATTTGCTTAGTTGTAAAATTTTAATTATCTCTCTGTTAACTGTTTTGCTTGATTTAACCTTGAAAAACCAAGCTGTAACGCTTAGTTCTTGAAATAAATATTTTCGAAATGTGAATTATTTTGCTAAAAATTTAAAATCATATTTTTCAATTTTAAAAAATAACACCATAGGGTGTCTATAAAAGAAAGAAAAAAACAAAAAAGTAAAATCAGTTACTAGTATATATTTATACTGTTAGGGACTTTGAAAGTTCGATTGTTAAAGAGAGTATTTAGAAAAATGTCCTCCTGGAAAATTAAACACAATTTGTGGAAATTTTAAATTTTGGAAACGAGAAATTTTACACAAAGTATTATTTTGGCTCAATTGCACCTCCTATATTTGTAACGAAAAAAATATTTTCAGTATTATCTGAAGCACATAATATAATCAGAGTTATGTAATAGAATGCGAGCATAAAGGTTTTTAGTAGAGAATTAAAATAACCGCTAAATAAAGATTTGGGTTCAGGAGAATTCCACAAAACTTCATATGAAAAAACTGTTAAGTGAGTTCTAGTGCTTTAGAACATAGAAACTTTAATCGGGGCTTTTAATTGACATGCACTTTTAAGATGTGAAGGATTTTTGAAGTCCTTCTTCAATAAGTTTATCGAAAAACTTTACTAAACTTTAAAATAAAGTACGAAACATGCAACTTGCGAGGATTACCAAAAACTTAGTTAGATGTGCATTGTCCATATGACGTAAACATCTGCCTCAAACTTAGTAGAGCTAGATTCTACAGAAAACAATCATACAAAGTGACAAAATTTAAATATAAGCATATGTTATTGATTTATTAACACTAGTTAGTAAGAGAGTTAATGTACATATCTATTCATAACATTTTTTATAACAGTTTCAAGTATTAAACAATCATTGATAAATCTGAAGGGCAAACTGAAAGTACCCTAAATGCTTAGCAATATTCTTAACAATTTAATGACGAGTATCCTCGTTAGAACGTGTGCCATGAATACACAATTTGTGTTTTACTTTTTAGTGATGTTTTTAAAAAAACAATATATAATAACAGCTATTCCCTTCCAACTTATTTCATAAAGTGCCATTTAAAGCTTAAAATTAATTTTAATTTATCACTTTACTACATAACTCTAAGAATCACCCTAATTGGGCAATTATTTTTCGAATGATTCTCCAATATTTAGCTTAAAAGTAGCTATACTAAACGTTTAAATTTAAAAGTGTAGACTAAAAGTAGCAATGCTAAACTATTCAAACAGAAAAAGATTGAAGCAGGATAACGGTTATGAAACACTCACTAAATGCTAGTATTTTTCAACTGCTTTAGATCAGAAAAAATTACGTTCTTCGAGCCAAATGAAAAAGTGAAATTTTGAAATTTAAGATAAAGAAATTGATAAAACAACAAATGCATGTTTACTTAACTGCAAAACATACCCGTCATTAGTTTTTAACTTGAACATTGATCTTGAAAAAAAAAACTTGTTTCCATGTACAGTTTATCTAACTTTGCCCTGTGTTTTTCAAAAAGTCATTATGTATTTTTTACAAATAAAAAAACACTCAACACTTGTCAAAATAAAGGGGAAAATTTGAATGTGCGATATCGTGAACTTTCCATTAAGATGTTTTCGTGTGCAGCAGACGGAATTTTTCGTCCCTAGTGTCTACTACGGCAATTCACAAAGGAGCCATCGGTCCTAGGCTTTCATTTATGTTTTCCCCTACAAAAAGAAAACGGCTACTAGTCATCTCGTATTAAGCTTGGCCGTTAAGTGCTTTGTGACACTTGCGTGTAATACACTTCCCACTTTACTCTATTCCGAAACACCACTTGAGTCTGAGGAAATTATTCGAGTCACGTTTCTCAAAAGGCTGCTAAGGGATTATTTTCTTTACTCCAGAAGGCTTGGCGCATTCACGAAAACGAAAATAAAGAGGAATTCTGGTTAAATCTCACGCACACTTGATGAAATTTCCCAAACGCAAAGCCATCATGAAACACAAAAAGGGAAACTATAAGCAGTGTCAAGAATTCCGTCTATTTTTCCGAACTTTGTACTCGTTGTAGTTTTAGCATAGTATGATATAAGGAAATAGACATGTTACACATCACACACAGTTAAGGGCTACGGGGGGGGGATGCAGTTTGTGATAATTATTAAATTTGGCCCGGATAAAAAAAAAACATTTTAGGGAGGACAGACATTTCGAAATGCCCCTAAAATCTAAGATTTTGTTTGTATTTTTGTTTAAAATCTTAAAATGGGGTTTCTTTACAAAAATTATTTTTTAAAATCAGATTATTTTAGTGTTTAGAGTATTTTTTATCAAACAAAGCTTTCTTGAGAATATACTTTTAAAGTAACTGCACTAAAAGAGTAAAAGAAATCCATATTTTTAAATGTCCCTAAAAACGTCTCTAATTAACAGATAAGAAAAAAAAATGCAACTCTAGTTTAATTCGAATTTTTGACTTTTTAAATTGTTAAATCAGTGTAAACTAAAATTCCTGCATCAATGATTCTAATGATATTTTGTCTTTGAAAATTTGAAAAGAAAAATATAATAACTTTATTTTTACTTAACGCAAAATCGGTAATGTTTTCTTGGTTCACTGATTCATGATATTTTTTTCCAAAGCGCTGTTGTTAAACGAATTAAAACACAGAGCAGAAAAACTACACTGTAAGGTGATTTGTTACCGTCTCTGCATTATACTTATAAAAAGTGTTAAATATTTAAAAGTGCCGTATCATCTGTGAACAAGAAAAACCATTGAAACTGAAAAGCATAAGTAACTGCAGTTCCCAGAACGAAAATCTAAATCGTATCCATGCCCTACGATAGCAGTGGAATGCTTTATTCAGGAAGGCTACCCAAAATGAATATATATATTTTTTTTGTTAGTATACACTGCTCGACATTGAAAATGCAACACCAAGAAGGAGTAGTCAGAAATTCATGCAAATTTTACCGTAGACGCACGTCACTGAGTTATGCAAATGATATGAAATGCGCAGCTCTCCGACGCACGTGAAGTAAGATATAAGAGAATGAAGTTGAAAAGTGGGCTATGTTCATGTTGGTTTTTCTGCCAGACTAATTATCGGAGAAATTTGGTTTTTGTCTCGAAGGATACGTGTGATAGGAGAAAATGCCACGCCGTCCTCAACGAAGACACTTCCAGCATATAGACGACTTTACAAGGGTATGGTGATCGGACTGAGAAGGGGAGGTGGGTCCATACGTCAAATTGCAGCTGATACCCACATGGATGCAAGCACTGTGCATCGGCTGTGTCGGAGATGGTTGGAAAGAAGAAATGTAGCCACATTGAGGGGTGCAGGTGCAGCCAGAGTGACGTCAGACCGCTTGGATCGACGGATTCACCGACAAGCTGTGGCGGACCCGCAAGTCACTTGTACGTCGATTCTGCAGCACGTGCAAGGTACCCTGGATGTTCCTGTGTCGACCAGAACCATTTTCCGTCGACTGGTTGCACGTGGCCTGCAATCACGGCGCCGCTAAGAAGACTGCCATTGACCTCACAGCACAGACTCCAACGTTTGGAATGGTGCCGGATCAGAGCTACGTGGATGGCAGAACGGCAAACCGTAGTGTTCTCAGATGAATTCCGCTTCTGTTTGTCCAGCGATAGTCATCGCATACGTGTGTGGCGTCGACGAGGAGAAAGATCGAATCCGGCAGTAACTGTGGAACGCCCCACAGCGCGACAACGTGGCATAATGGTTTGGGGCGCTATTGCATAAAATTCCGTATCACCTCTAGTTCGTATTCGGGGCACTATGACGGCCCAACGATATGTAGATAATGTACTGCGGCCGGTGGCAATCCCCTACCTTCAGGGTCTGCCAAATGCAATTTTTCAACAGGATAACGCCCGGCCTCACAGTGCTCGAATCAGCCAACATGCTCTACGAGGTGTACAGATGCTTTCCTGGCACCATACTCTCCTGACTTGTCACCAATCGAACATGTGTGGGACGTGATTGGACGCCGTTTGCAGAACCTGTCACTGCCTCGTTCAGAGGACGAACTGTGGCAAATGGTTGAAAGAGAATGGAGGAGTGCCATCCCTCAGGACACCATCCGCAGGCTTATTGACTCCATGCGTAGACGTGTTTCTTCGTGCATCGCTGTCCGCGGTGGTCCTACTTCTTACTAAGCCGACGCCGTCCTCGCTCTAAATTTTGCTTATTTATTTTGAAATAAATATCACTTATTGTTCCATGCTGTCTCTGTCTTCTTACCAAATTTCATCAATTTCTGACACTCCTTCTTGGTGTTGCATTTTCAATGTCGAGCAGTGTATAAAGAAAAAATATGGCATTTTGCCGGCTTTCATTTCATTTAATCTCGTATCACCAGTTTAAAAAATAATCTCAAATAAAAGTTTTCAATTCGAGTTATCAGCATTGATTGCCTACTGAAATGTATTCAAAATCAACAAAGGGGACATTTTAATGTCAAAAAAGTTGCATAGAATTCTATCAGTACTGGAATTTTTTAAGTGTGTAAGAAATCCTTTAGTTTTTCCCTTTCTTTTAACAAAATATTAGCCAAGTTAATGCTTCGTTTAATGTATCCAAAGCAATGTTTTGTACATTTATTTAGTTAATTACTATGCATACGTAAATAAACAATAGTCGCTTAAAATTATGCTTGTTTAATTTTCGTTTTTTTTTTTTTTTTTTGTCTGTCTCTCATCACACTTTGCGTACATCTTTTGTACTCCATGAAATCCCTAAACTTTTAAAGCCGTGTTTACTAACAAACGGTTTTTTCTCCTGTCAACAACGTGTTCAGCAATGGTGAGAGATGGTGAGCGGTAATCGGATAAAGTTGCAAAGAGGCTTAAAAGCCCAAAATCTTCTTTAGAAACCTTTATTCTTTTATTGAAGAGGATAAACTTTTAAAAGAAACATTAGGCGTTATCCCCATTTATAATTCATTTCTTCAAACATCAGTTTCAAAGTTTCTTGCCAAAGTTTCATTTTCTTTCCTACTCACAACGGTTAAGTTAAACTGCATTTTACTATGTTTTGCTAATGTGATGTTGTATTTTAAAAGGATCTTCTTAAAACAGTTCTTTTGTTTGGAAAAACATTCAAGAAACATTCTTTACTTTGAATGAAAACTTGAAAATTACATTAACAATTAAAATATGAATGCGTTTTTGGACACTTAAATCTACTGGCTATAAATGCTTAATGTTTTTAACGTAAAAACTAAGTTGTCTTAAACATTCTGGGTTTAAAAGCAAATGCCATATTTGAATGAGCTTTTCATAGCAAAACTCATCGAGAAAGACACTCATTTTACTTAGTGGTACTTTATTTGCACGTAGAGAGTTTTATTCGTTATGATAGCATCCTTTTAAGAGATACAGAAACTTTCTTGCCTTTCTAATGAAAAAAAAAACCACATGACTTGGAATGCACCGATAAGCAAATTGGCAGATTACCGATTACAGATTAATCGGCTGTTCATAATCGGCAGATTAATCGGCTTGGCCGATTAATGATAATTTTAATAACTATAAGTTTCTAAATCATTTTTTTTTCTTTTACCCTAATTTCGATTTTAGAAATACTAGTGATTAATTTATTTCTGAGACTATTTTTTCCCATTTTCCTAATTTTTCTGATAAAATTTCAAAATGTCTTCCATTTTGTTTTAGCTAATTTTCATATTATTGTCAATGAATTTAACTAGATTTGAAAATTCAAATAGAAAAACACGGGGAGACTGCGGTGAGCTCGCAAATTTAGAAGCACTCCATTAATTTTAATTTATTTTTAAATAAAAGTATCCACTTTTATTTAAAACAACATTAAATACTTTTTTGTGAGAATTATAAAGGTGTCTAAAGCACTATGGTAATGAAGAAAAATATCGACACATGAAAAATATGCAGATATGTAGATATTCATTTAAAATTTTTGGAAAAATTAATTTATTAAGAAAGTTATGAACTATGGGATTTTTTCTTTTTCAAAAGTTTTGCTCCGTTATAGTTTTTGACTTATTTGTGTTTTTTTTGTCTCTTTATACTTTCGTACGAAATGTTATTCTTGCATTTGCAGAAAGTATTTATTTATTGTTCATAAATATTTTTCATGGTAAATTCTTGTTCAAATCATACTTAAAGTAATTTTATTCAAAAAATATCTTTCCTTCGTTTAATTGGCAAACTTTTGCCCGAGTATAAATAAAATGAAATAGTCATGTTTTTTGCATTTCAACTTAAAAGTGCTGTAATTTAATTATTCATGATAGTGTGATATGAATATCAGCTGTGAGGGTTACTTTTTGATAATTCATTCAGTTTTACGTACTTTTTAAGTAATTTGTTTTACATTTACTCTGTACAAATCCTATTACATGTTTAGTAATGTTTATAGAAAATTATTTACTGCCAGCAAATTTAATCATCACAGTTTCTTATTGAAAGTATCTCTGAGAAATAATATTTTTAAAAAAAGTTCCGCCGATTTATCGGCCAAATTTTGCCGATTATAAATAATTGGCAAAGGGGCCGATTATGGCCGATTAATCGGTACTACCGATTAATCGGTGCATCCCTAGACAGGACCATATTTAAAGAGTTCGTACTTTACATTTGACAAAGTTCTCGTCACATCGGGATTTGTAAGGTGATCGTTAATTTTTTAGATAGACAGAAACCAATTCATGTAGATTTAACTGATATTTACTAGATGACAGGGAGAAAAAAGTTTTCAAAACCAAAACAAGTTAACAAAGCACATGCTTCATCTGTATGTAAATAATATGAAATTTATTGATAAAAAAACAAATATCATTTTTAACTGATGAATATACACATAAACACAGATAACCCAGGTTTCAACAGAGACTAAGGTTTAACCCTTGATTTCGACTCATCTTTCTGTAATAGCCATATTTAAGCTCGAACACAAGTCCCCTCTCATTGAAACACATGATAATGCTTTTTATTGCAGTACCCCTCCCCCACCCCAACCCCTTTTTTTCTTGTTTATATTTTAGTGAGTACAACAAAATAATTTAAAATGTAAAATAATGACTGTATTGCTTTTGCTATATTTTATAAAATGTTCCCTTTAATAAATTGTACGTATTTTTTTTATTCATGGGAAAATACTTTTTACAAGATTATTCGTTTACGATTTGTGCTTCTTTTCTGTAACAGAAACGATTCTCTTTAAAGAACGAAGAACTTAAACTAATATTTAATGTTGACACTTTGTTTGATCTCAGAAAACATCGCAAATGTGTACTTGATTACAACGGCGAAACTCAAAGAGAATTATCAAGCGAAGAAAGCAAAGGCAAAATTACTTTATTTTGCTCGGAGTAGAATATATTATATTATCTGTACTTAAGGTTGAAAGGATAATATATATATATATATATATATATATATATATATATATATATATATATATATATGTTTTTTTTTTGTGCATTCATGTATTCAAACAATAAATATTTTATTCAAACATGTTTGTTTTTCTATTGCTAAGAATAATATAATGCCAGACAAATTGAAGAAAATTTCAGAAATAACAAAAGAAATCTTGTTTTAAAATTAATTATTAATGTAAAAGTCGATGTGATTCAATATTTGTCGACTATTATTTTTTAAATACTTCTAAATACAGTTGCAGTTTTGGTGTACTGTAAGATATAACATCAACTATTTAAAAAAGAAAATCATTAAAAACCCTTGCAGTTTCCTTGCGGATTGCATGAGAAGCATTGATTCCTGAACAAGTATCTGTTCTATCTGACACTTGTTTAGGGTCAGTCTTAAAGGGTCCTATTAAAAAACGGTTTAGATTTTTTTTTAAATGTAAAAATCGCATAATATTAGAAAAGATCTAATTCAATGGCAGGAATGTTAACACAGTAGGGATGACACAATTCAAAAATTGAAAAATTAAAAAAAGTAAAGCAGCAAACCAAATATTGGCACATCATCAAGGGCTTGACGTGTCAGTCCTTAGTTCGCCGTTTCACTTTTTCATTTTTCAATTTTTCTCTTTTGGTCTTCTACTTTTGTATGTAATGAATATATATTTACATATATATATATAAACTCATGTTTGTGAAAATTACAACACCATCAAGGACTTACGCGAATGGGCTGAAATTTTCAGCAAATGCAAAGTAGGGTATGATATGCAAATGATTAGAATTATAGACTCGTAGCGCATGCGTAAGCTGAGCAGCTTCCTCTGAACGCCGGATTTATCCGCATAAATAGACGACTGCAGCAAGGCGTGTATGGTTATAGGTGGTTATCTGCTTATGATAAACGTTAGCTCAGACGTTGTTTATGCCTCTTCGACGAAAAAGAGCGAGGTTTCAACAACTTACGGAGTCTGAACGGGGGAGGATCATCGGCCTTCATGAGGCTGGATTGACTAATCGTGAAGTAACCGCTAGTGTGCAGCGAAACAGCAGCACAGTGATGCCTGTTTGGAAGCAGTGGACGGACGAGAGTTGGACAACTCGGAAATCCGGGAGTGGAACCTGAAGTGTGACGTCAGCGCTCGATGATAGACACCTGATCCGTACGGTGCTGACGGACCGCAAAACTTCTTCTAGACAACTGGCAGCACAGTGGTCAACAGCTACAGTTGTTTCATTATGGTACAATGATGGCATAGTGGACGAACACCTGGAGTCATGGTCTGGGGTGCCATATCATACCACGGACGATATCAATTGTTACAAATTTTGGGCAACCTGAATAGCAACCGGTACATCAGTGAAGTTCTACGGCCCCAAGCTGTCCCCTTCCTTCAAGGCTTGCCTGGCGCTGTATTTCAGCAGGATAATGCCCGTCCTCATGTCGCTAGGACTGTTCAATCCTACCTTGCATTGCAGAAAGTACAGCTTCTTCCCTGGCCAGCGTATTCCCCGAATATGCCGCCGAATGAATATGTCTGGGATTTCGTTGGTCGACGTCTCGTTCGTGATCCTCGTCTTGTTGCATCTACATACAAACTTTGGGTACTCATACAAACAGTGTGAAATGCTCTTGATCAGGCAGACATTAAAAATTTGTTTGACTCCATGCCACGTCGTGTAGCAGCACTTATTGCAGCGCGTGGTGGCTACACAAAATACTAATTTTAATATTTGTTTATTGTTTGTTGGCTTAATAAGTTTTATCATTTATTTGTACCATTATCACTGAGCTGTGTATTAAATTTCATTCAATTATGACGATTCCTTCATGGTGTTGCAATTTTCACAAACATGAGTTTTCATATACATATGAAGGGCCAGGGGGAAAAAGATGAAAGTGACCAAAACGCGATTTCGAGAAAAACAAAAAGAAACAAAATTTGATTTCTCGTAGCCCCTCATGTAGTTTTTCGAGTTTTCATGCACATTTCGGTTGCTTCTCATCTCCCCCCCCCCCTTGTTGTTCTACGAGATGATACTAGTCCTTCATAGCCCCTAGATAGCGCTAATATCTCAAAATTGACGAAAAAGTTACTTTCATTTTTCCCCCTTAGCCCTTCATATATATATATATATATATATATATATATATATATATATATATATATATATATATATATATATATATATATATATATATATATATATGCATACATTACATATCATAAAACTTTTTAATAAACTTATGTTAAAGATGAATGTCGAAACAGTTATGCATCGATTACAGCAGTTATATTTCAACATTAACTACAGGCCCGTCATTTAGGGGGGGGGGCAGGGGGGCGGGGGGTCAATTGCCTCCCCCTGACTTTGAGAAATCATTGTATATACACATAAGTGGGAGTGGTTTTTGTTGTTTTTTATAGAAATTACATTGTGTTTGCACCCTTTGCATCCCCCCCCCCTGGAAAAACTTGAAATGACGTCCCTGATTAACTATGAAATATTAACTATCGAACATTAAAAATCATTAATCCATCAAAACAGGATTGTAAGTCTAAAGTGAGATTTTTTTTCCACTATTTCTTATAATAAGTTCCATACATCTCATTTATATTCATATTTTTGTCTTAGAAATATATTGTATTCATAGAAATATTTCGATTCTTTATATATATGCTTTATATATATATATGCTTCTTTATATATATGCTTATATATATGCTTTTTGTACTATCATCTTGAAAACATGTGTAACTTTATTTCATAAAAAATATCAGGCAAGCATTAAGTAAAAATAACAATGTCTAATTAGGTTTGCATAATTAATCAAATCTACGTACAGTTTGGAAACAAGCAAAGGTATGTTTGAAGGGCTTAAGCGCACTTTAATCTCATTTTCGTGAACTCATTTTTCGCTGGATGCAATTTCGTGATTAATTATTTGAAGGGATTAGTTTTCTGTCTGCTTTGATATATAATAAACTTAGATGTTGGTAATTTTATAACGAAAGGCATGAATATTTTAAAGTTTGATTTTAGGCATTTGATCTGTAGAACGTAGCGTAATTGTTTAATTTAAATATCTTTCTTGAAAAGAGCTTTAAATATGTATTTTGCTTTACTCAGACTAAAACAAATGTTTTTTGAATAAGGAATTTTAGAAGAAAATTCAGGAAAAGAAATGATTCATGATAAAGTTTTAAAACAAGTTATTTAAAATAAGAACTTTTGTTTACTTTGTAAATATTGAAACTAATTATTTCTTCCTCAATAGTATTTGCTTGA
Organism: Uloborus plumipes; assembly: GCA_038373865.1. Lineage (NCBI taxonomy): Eukaryota > Metazoa > Arthropoda > Arachnida > Araneae > Uloboridae > Uloborus > Uloborus plumipes. The sequence goes on from JAXGGA010002833.1 coordinate 102,730, forward strand.
AACAATTCTTCTTAATATGTTCCAGCTTTAGAAAGTAATAATATTCTTAATCTCGTATATAAGGTTAAAAAAATCGTACACACGTTCATTTCTATGTGGATGATTAAATAAATGTAATCAGCGCTTAAGAAAATAAATAGTCGTCAAAGAAAGAAAAATAAATAACTACGTAATATTATTTCTTGTTACAAACCTTTGAAACGTTCAATTCTCCCCCACTCCAACCCCCGAGCTTGCTTACAGTTGCACTACCCAACACCAAAAATGTATGCAACTTGAAAAAAAAATATTTCTGGAGTACTTTGTCTCACTAAAAACCAAAATCATCTTGAATATGTATGAATAATTCTTGTCCGTATGCTTGTGCCATTAAACTATAAGACCCTGTGCTTCTGACAGAAAATTTCACTGCATAAAACGCCATTGGACTTCAAGAAATTTAAGTTACAGGGCGGGACTCGGACCAAAATGAACTTGTAGCAACATGGGATCAACTTTGAGTGAAATTTAAATATGACATGGACAGTGAATAACTTTACATTTAATCGTGGGGGAGGGGGGGATATAATTTGAATTTTTCTTTTTTTTTCCTTTACTTAAATCTACATTAGAATTTACTGCAGTATTTAACAAAATGTCATTTTTTCTTAAAGGACTCATTAAGGGATTGCTTGTTTTATACTTCATTCTTTCAACATTATTCAATATTTTCACGGTGAAAAAAATGCCTTGGCGTTGATAAATAGTTCTAAATGTTATTAAAATGCAACGAAATAAATGTTCCACATGGCAGTTATTCTTTGCACTTTAGACCTTTTTTTTTTTTAACCTAGAAAGCAAAATAACATTTGTCGAATTGACCGAAGTTATAGGAGTTACTTAACATGATAAAATTAGTTGAAATAAAAATAGATCATTTAGGAAAGAGAAAAAATATCCATATTAAAATCAGTACCATCTTGTTGAAAAGAACTACTATCAGAGAAAGACGGATATAAAGGGCCAGGGGGGAAAAAGATGAAAGTCACTTTTTCGTTAATTTTGAGATATTCGCGCTATCTAGGGGACTATGAAGGACTAGTATCATCTGGTAGAACAACAAGGGGGGAAAAAGATGAGAAGCGACCGAAATGCGCTTGAAAACTAGAAAAACTACATAAGGAGCTACGATAAATCAAACTTTGTTCTTCGTTTTTCTCGAAATCGCTTTTTGGTCACTTTCATCCTTTTTCCCCCTGGCCCTTCATATGTTACCGACTTTTTTGTATGTATTTTATTACTCGTATTACAATTTACATTGGCGACTTTAGAAGACAATTATTTACTAACTTAATTCAAATTGACGTTATTTTATACTAATTGCCAAATATTCCTAAATATAGAAAACATACAATTGTTTAAGATTGAAAAATATACAAGTGTACTGTTTAACGAATAATACCCGGAAGTTCTGCATTTGGAAAACAAAGTAATCATTAAACAAAATAATCTACGTTTGAAGAGCTTTGTTGGATATTGAAGCTAAACATTTCAAATTTTTGGGCCAGCAATTACAAACCAGAAAGCCGTATTAGAAAAAAAAATACCTAAATGCACTTCAGGCCATTTGCTAATACATTAAAAGTTTAAAATGAGGTATGGTTTTAACTATTGTGAAATCAAAATACTTTTATAAAACTTTCAATAAAATTACGAAATTATCAGGATAGAGTGTATTTAAAGGCGTTTAATAAATGAAAGCAATTAAAGCTTTTAAACCAAAACAGGTCAGTTTTCAATGCATAGAAAACTGTTTAATAAACTGAATACCAGAAACAACATCATCAATAAGTTTCCTCAATTATTACTTAGGTATATGTTGCTTAGAAATCATATACCCATAATTAAACACGTAGAAATCACCACACTGATAATACAGCCCATTCAAACCTTTATATGTCAAATTGCATGGCTACCCCAAATGTTAAAAGAACGCAGACACAAAGCATGCCATCACAGTTTGAATAAAAACATCGGTTAAACTTTTATACAAGCTGTACGGAGTTGAGTATGCAATTTAACCGTGGCATAACTTCAATAAGTAAACAATACTTTCCACTTAAAAATATTTTCGTCCACAATGACTGCAAATTTGCTTCATAATATGATATTAAAATGTAAAATAAGTAGCTCCTTTTCCAACTAAAAACGCTTCATTGCAAATTTGCATCACACAGCATTGAGTTTATGAATTCAGGTAACGCAAAGGTAATCAATTCATCTAAATGCTACTCACACTATGCCTTAAAATCTAACAATATCTAGCATAACTGATAACTTTTCCATTCAAATTTTCACTTAAAAGGTAACTAGCATTCAATACTTCTACACTGCTTTGATTATCACATTATGTGTTACTCTTTCCTAACAAAATTGACTCACAGCAAGGTTCGTTATAAGTAAGTCATAAACTAAATAAACGGCTAACAATTTTTTTCAAATATTACATTCTAAAGTTAAGCAGTAGTTTAGTATTTTCTCAGATTGAAACAATCAATATTGTTTGAATCCTTAAAAAGCCAGTGAAAATTAAAACTACCTATCAATAAAATGGTATGGGCAAGTAGTATTATGCATTAACAAGATATGGGCACTACGTGTGGAGAATTATTATTCAGTACATGTGGACAAGTAGATTAATATATACAGAAACAAGTAGTAAGAGCCAGTAGCACACATAATGAATAACATGTAACAAAAGTTTTCCACCTACACTGAGTACCAAAACCTCCTCAGATTGCAAGCGGTCGAAATATCTCCTTACGCTACCAAGGTATAAGATTATAGAAATAAAACAATTCCAGGCTTAATAAAAAGTGTTTAAAACGAAAAAGTCACCATATTGAATGAAGTATAATTTTACTAGTTCGTTTAACTAGTTCACGATGATCTGCTACCTAGACTTGTCACCTAGCGCAAAACGAAAACGGTTGCAGTTAAATTTAGATCATTTGTCAAACTGCCGCGTTGTATAAAAAACTTGGTAACTACTGATAGTTAGCTGATTAATTGACTGATATTTTATAAACAAGCAAATGGAATCTCAATGAAATTAATTTTTCTAAAATACACTGCTCAAAACAATTAACACTTTTAGGTCTGAGCTTTTTCGACCGCGCATCTCTCTCCAGACTGGGGTTTTTTGTCGCTTTTCGTGATTTTTTTAAAAATACTTGGAAAAAGTTAATGTTGGTAATTTTAATTTTATTAAATACTTCAAAATGTTTTCTTTCATGATGAAAGACCTATTTAAGTGAAACAACAATTAATATTTAGTAAGAAATTGTCGAAAAATGCATGTTTGGAACTTGAAAAAAAAGTTCCGCATAGGAAAATATCATTTTTGACCATGAAAATATGCACAAATTTAATTAAAAACTTACCCAAATCCTGAACAAATATTTGAAAAAAGATTTAATTTTCAAATACTCATTATTTTGCAAAAATTGCTTTGGTGTGGTACATTTCAAAACGCGGATTTGCACTGTCGCACGCTAGCACTAACTCGTATAAGTCTCGATTCATTAGCGTATCCTGCAGTTAATTATAATTGGTGGAGCCATCTATATATTTTTTAAGAAAGTAAGAGGTCCATAGATTGTATCTAAAAAGGATTGAAACGAAAAAAATCCGTATTTTCAGAGCATTAGTAGCTCAAACTTGACCCCGAGCTGAGCTCGGGCTTAGTCATGTGCAACAAAAACGGCACCCCGAGCTGAGCTCGGGCTGAGACCGGAAAAGGTTAAAGGATATTGTAAGTTTCCTATAAAAATGAGTTTAAACATCTTTTAACATTTTTTTTTTGCATAAAAGGGAAGAAGAGAGTTACAAATTTAAATTTTGCTCATTTCCAAACTTCATAGAATGCAAATTTTGAGTTTGACGTCGAAAACGGCTCTCTAGCGGCAGCGAATGAAATTTCACTCTCACTTTACTATAAGATAAGGCAGAAAAGACTGTTCGACGTTCTGTAAGAATATTGTTCCGATGTGTGCCATGTATCAACGAAGACATTTGACCAATTCAGAAGCTTCTAGAATTCTTGGCAGACTAGACGGAGGCCAAACACAAGCCGAGGTAGCGGAAGCCATTAGAGTTTCTCAAAGTATATATTCCAGGGTCTGGAACCATTTTCTAGAGACTGAAAGTGCTGACCATACATCAGGACAAGGACGTAGCCCGGCAACAACGCCCAATGAAGACCGCTATTTAGCTTTATCGGCTTGGAGGCACCGAAATATGAGTACCACTCAACTGCAACAACAACTTAGCTCGGCTACTGGCACCCGCGTTTCGACACACACTGTCCGAAATCGACTCCACGCCGTTGGCATGTATGCCCGTCGACCAATGGTGTATGTCAGATTAAGTGCAAGTCACCGTCGTGCCCGTAGTGGGCAACGGAGCATGTTAGTTGGGGAAGAAATGAGTGGTGCAATATCCTGTTATCTAATGAGTCCCGTTTGTTCTTTCATTCTGACAATAGGCGGGTTTTCATCTGGAGGGAACACGGCATAAGAAAAATTCCAGCATTTGTGCGTGAAACTGTCAGATTTGGTGGTGGAGGTGTGATGGTTTTCGCCGGCATTCTATTGATGGTCAAACCGACCTCCTTATCTTCCGAAATCAAACTCTGACTGGTCATCAATATAGGGATGAGATCCTCAGACCTATCGCCATCCCTTACGCTGTAGCAATTGGAGATGACTTCATTTTAATGGACAACAATTGCAGGTCACATCGTGGCTAACTTGGTGAATGATTCTCTTTTTGAAGAAGAAATTGTACGCATGGAATGGCCAGCGTGTTCTCCGGATATGAACCCAATAGAGCATGTTCGGGACATCCTAGGAAGACCAGTAGCTGAAAGCCTATCACCTCCAAAAACTCTCCAGACACTCGAAAGAACTCTCCAGAAAGAGTGGGACAGAATACCCCAGCCCCTCATTAATACCCTCACTGAGTCCATGCTTCAGAGGTGTTTAACACTGTTAGCTGTCCGGGGAAACCATACCCCCTACTAAAAGTGGTTTTCTTCAAAGGAAACCCTTTTTTAATTTGTTTTTCTCATTTTCAGAAAATGCGGTTTTTTTTCCCCTTGTATACCCAAAAGCTGAATAAAAAGCATTTTTTTTCTGCCAAACTAATGCAATTTTTATCTCTTGTAACTTACTACGTGTAGTCGATAATATATCAATCAACCAAAATGGTCTTTAGGTGCAAAATCAACCCAAAATCTCAATATCCTTTAATTGTTTTGAGCAGTGTATTTCTCAACGTTTTCTGTACAACTTTGAGTCCATAATTTTTTGCAAAAAAAAGAAAAAAAAGTAGGTTAAAAATTTCCAAATTGAAAAATATGGGTCAATATTGATGCTCTTAGCGACACAGAATTTTAAAAATTACACACAGACATTTATCGCAATGATTTTTCTTTAAACAGAAATGTCATCCCATCGAAAGCCGTCGATAAAAGTTAATTCATCAATGTTTTTCATTATATTTTTCACACTTGTTTTATAAATTATTTAAGGCAGTTTTAAATTTAAATGAATTTTTAATGGTAATTTACGATGTGATCTGTATCTCAGAACCAGACTAAGGTACGTCCATTTTCGTCACTTTTCAGTAGAGGGCGAAAACGATTGCCGGATGCATGCAAATGATAGAACTCGCGCTCTTTTAATGCTGCTAAGTAATTATGTAGGAATTCCTTTTCTATAATAACGTTCTCATGGGTCGATGCAGAATAAGATTCTGCATATAATGCAGCAAAAAGTGAAAATCGCCGTTTTGGACTTACGTCGTTCCGGCTCTGAAGTACAGATATGTGTCCTGCAGGTGTGGAAAACCAATCAGAAATGACACTTATAAAATTATGTGTTCCATTTATGAAAGCAGGAATAAAAACTGAATTATAAGAGGCACGTCCAAAAAAAGTAAACATATAATTGTTCCACAGTCTTTGCCTAGTTTTGCTAATACGCGGTTTGGTTTTCAAATAACTCTCAAGGAGTATGTTACTACATTGCAAGGTATAAGCAATTACGACATGATATACTTTTTTTTCCAACTATAAAGTGGCTATTTTTCCAACTCTTCACTCCCCATCAATTAAGATTTTCCATTATTTTATAAGTATTCGCATTATTTTGTCATACATTATTAGATTTTGTCCCCTATTAGCATAGATATTTGCGTGTTAAATATATATTGCGATTTATTAATGACTATTCCTTTTAATTGTAGTTGATGAATTCGGAGTATTTTTTATTAATAAATGTTTCGTTTTTAACAAAAGCACATCACCGACTGATATTGATTTAAAATATATCCTGATTTCAGAAAAAACGCTACAAAGCAATAAAAATACTTTTTATCATAAGTCAGGAACATTGCCGCACAAATATTTATCATCCCATCATTTTCGAACTTGATCGCTGTAATCAAGCCAGAGCACTTTTGTTAGACATAAAAGGGTGGGTCCTCCTGCGACATATTATGTGTGAAGATTAATATTTCAAATAAAGTGCTTTGAAGACAATCCATCTTCAATGAGCTTACCAATCCCCAGATTCCAGTTAAAGCACAATTTCAGAACATATATGATGTATTTGTCAAGACTATTGTTTATTATTTTTCTCTTAAGTTATTATTAGTCATTTAATAACGCTAAAGGATAAAATTTACATTAATTGCTCTTCTTTTAGAAATATTCCTAATACAATAATTATTAAACAAACGCAACTTAAAAAAAATTCTACTTTTGAGTATTCCATGTTTGATTATAAAGAACAAAAACAAAAACTGTACATTAGATTTTTTTGTCAAACCAACCACCAAAGCATTATGACAAATCGTTTGTTTAATGAATTCGCGATTGATGGTGAATTGGTTTCATTCTGCTACACCTTTTTGAACAATATATATTTTTTGCCTTTTAACCACTTCCCTTACGATTTTTTTTTTTTTTGGAAAAAATTGCAAAAAAAAAAAAAAAAAAACACATTTTTTTTTTAATTTAATTTTGAAATACAAGAAAATGAAGCAATACACATAAAATATGTAGGTTTCAGGTTGAATTTTTAGTTATTTATAGGCGTAAAATCAATTAGTTTCACCCGAGTTTTCTCGGGATAATAATTACCTGCAACTCTTACGAGCAAGAGATAATTTGGGATAATCAGGCAAGCGGTTAATAATAGTTTTAGCTTTGCAATTACATATATAAGTCATAAATGAAAAAAATCTTGTACGTGTGTTGCATAAATGACATATTAAAGAGTTCGGAATTTTCAAAAATCTGTGGGTGATGGAATATTTTTATTGCTGTATTCTTTTCAGCAAATTCTTAAATAAAAGAAATCACCACTTACTCAATGAGGAACAGAAAACTTGTTTAATAGTGTAATTAACTAGACTATTATACCGCTTCACACGTAGATATCAATGAAATGTCTGCGAAGGCTCGTAAGTAACCGGAATCCGTTTAAGTTTATTTTTGTAATTTATTGTATAGTTACGCATTGTCCTGTGGGTTTTTTTTTTTTTTTTTTTTTTTTTTTCAAGTTGGCGTAAACAATTATATTTAAAAGCGGTATCGACGGTGCTTAAAAAATACAATTATTTTTTAACTTTGCAGAGTAATAATATTTTTCGATATATTTATGTAGCTAGATTTACCCACATCAGCTTAAACATCTAACGTTCAATGATTTTTCATATCATTTTTCATTTATATTTATTTTTAAAATCTCAAAGATTTTTAATTGTGTGGGGTTGCTTTAAGCCAACCCTAATTATCTTCAAATTTACAATTTGTGACTTACTTTGTTCTTATTAATTGCGATATGTTCCATCACATACCAAAATTTTACTTCTGCCGCTTCTAACCATTTATGTGTCATTGTTGGCGCCTTTATAAAGGAATGCTTTAAGTCAGGAAAAGCGACATATGATACAACACATTTACACCACGGTAACTAGGCACAACATCCCAAGTAGCACACTTCGTTTTTTAAAGGTTGTAAAATGATTATTAACGTTGTGACAACGGATTAAAAACGTTTACAAAACGTTTAAACGTTTTCTGTGCTACTTGGGATTATTCGTTCAACCGGTCCACCTTTTTTTTCCTTGTCAAGGATTTTTTCATGTTATTAATTAAAAATATCTTAAACGAGCTGGATTTTTGGTCAATGTAAAAGGATTTTTTTTAACTAAGCACCGCACTTCGTAAGACATAAAATAGGGCTTCGATACATTTTAAGTGGTTGCTTAAGGCAAATGTAAGTTCTAAGCATTTTATGCGAAATGCTCTACAAATGAAGTAAAGAAAAAAGTTTTAGATAAAACTCAATCTTTTATTTTACATTTGTTCATTCAAGAAGTTCAAAATTACAACATATGTACACACTTTTTATATTATGCACAAAACAAACATGGCACATATACAATAAATACATAATTGTTCAACTTGATAACAAGAATTATGCATTAAGCCAGATTTTAAGTATCCATTTAACATGTTACTTCGTTACTTCAACAACCCAATGTACATTTAGATCCGTATGAAAGTAAAATAAAGCAGATTCATTACATTTGATACAAATAAATAAATAAATAAATAAATAAAAATTAAAAAAAATAAGAAAATTTAAGTTAACCTTATTTTTTTTGTGAAAACGTGGATCTAACTGTTTTCATATGTATTTTTCAGATGTGGAAGAGCTTTGTAACATGACTTGTGTGGAAAATCAGTAATAACGTGGTGGATAATAAAAATGAATTGATAACTATCTCTTTACTAAATTATGATAAACTAAATTATGAACTTAAAATTTCTTCATTTAGAAAAGAATATGTTTCATGCAAATTGAAATAGTTTTCAGATTTTACTTAAATAATTTTAGTGCGTAATTTTAGTACGCAAGTTGTGAGAAAAAATCATGTACATGAAAGTTGTTGATTATGCTAATACGCAAAAAAAAAAAAAAGAAATTAGAAAAGAAGAAGGATATTTTTTTCTGAAAAAAACTTATCGTAAAACAAATTTTCTGATTTCTTAGTGTCCGGAGAGGAAAAATCTCTATTCACATTTCTCACATAACTCTGACTAAAAACAAAACATACATATTTGAAAAAATATTTTCATTGCAAATGTACAAGGAATGTAAGAAAACTTTTGTTTTAAATTTGTATTTTAGCTTCTCACTTGTTTATCCATGGTCCATAAATCTAAACAAAAAACGACAGAAGTATAAGATTCTTCGTGGAATCAAAAACGAAACTAATGTCCATGACACTGGATTGTACAACATCCCAATGTAATGTACACTGGAAAGAAAGTCATTTTTAATATCTGAAATGTATTAGAAGTCTCTAATCAAGGTCTGCACTTATATGAGAATGAGTTTGTACATGTCGGCCCAACATACAGTAATAAAATAAAAAAAAATCAACATACACAGAATTAATACAATACGCTATATGATGTTGGTCAAGACTAAATTTTTGCGACAGTGACGAGTTAAGAAATAATGTTCAGCGTTTGACTTCAATGCAATGGCTGCAAATACATGTACAAATTAAAGGTGTACCAAGGACCATAGAACGGGGGTTTGATGGATGAAATTTGGAATACATACACTTTTAACATTTAAAAACATTCGCTTTGTTCCATTTTGTAATTTGCGTTGTTTTGAAAAAGACAAAAAAAAAAAAAAAAATCCTAAAATTGACTTGATCCTTGAAGATATTTTTCCATTACCTGCTATTATATTAAGCATAAAAAAGAAACTATTTTTCCTTACAGGGATATGAAAAGAGTACAAACAATGATTAATTATGATTATGTGATATTTTTTTTCAAATGAAGATGTTTTATTTTAAAAATCCTAACCTATTTTCCTCTAATGCGAATTCCAATATTAATTTCAACTTTAATTCTAATTGTAGAAAAATAGTCATTGAAATTAACACTTTATGCAAAATATACCAATCTTAAATGATATGTACAAACAAGTAATGCCAGAAAAGTTTCTTAGCAACGGCTTTTACTGATAAATCTCCACAAACCATAAATATCAGCGTGTATTACGAAAAATGTGAGAATGTATGTGAATATTGAACTACATGCTGTGCAGAAGAAAGACGATGATGCTCTTAGGGATACTGATGAGAGGCTGTGAGGAGCATCTGAAAAGAGGGAAATAGAGATAAGTAATATGCATAGTTGTATATTTAGGTTTAAAGCTGCATTTGACATTTACACAATTTCTTTTGGTTTATATAATTAATATTTTAAATGCAATCACCCCCCCCCCCCCTCCTCCCACTACTAGTTTTAACATTTCATCAGTACACAAAATCTGGAAAATTACAAAATTAGTAACTTAATGTAACTTTATATGACACATTATGGTGTTTGTATTTCTCTTTGATCAAATGCTTCCCCCCCCCTTTTTTTTACGAAATGCTTTTTAATTTTTCTTTTGAGCAAAACCTGCAAACAGACTACTCACTCTTAACCTATTATCATATACTGAAAGTGGTTTTAATGCAGTATTAAATAGAGGTGGGGAAATACAAAATAAATTCAATTAGAGTAATCCAAGACAAAGTGTAATAGTGAACATATTTTTTTAACAAATGAATACTGGAAAATGTAGTTTAAACTGAAAAAAAAAGATTTTTTCTAAATAAAGCTTTTCTACAGTGAAAAATATGAACCTTAGTATAACGTTGGCGGCAGGGGTTCCAGTTTAAAACTAAAAATCAAGGTAATAAACTACAAAATTAGCATTTTTGCAGTTTATTACTGTAAAACTAGCAACTGTACAGTTTACTACTGTGTGTTTAAAACTAGAACCTCGGCCGCCAGTATCATACTGTAAAAACAAGTTTTTTTTTTTTTTTTTGA